>JANBSU010000012.1:0-171318 GCA_027578835.1 Coemansia sp. RSA 2050 | reverse complement strand
TTAACCTTTTTTCGAATATATTTTGTTTCACCTCTGATAGCGACTGTTTAGTTGTCTTTAAACAGTTCGCTTTCACTTAGGGAGTTTGGTGGTATATGCTTATTAACACACTGCCTCACACGATGCTTGTATGGCTCATATCCCTTTATGGAGACCTTGCAGTAGAGACAGTTAAACGCGATTCTGTCAACGTAGTTAAACCTGGACATTGCGGAAAAGGTCAGGGGCAAACTCTAGAGTATCAAAAGATTCAGCTAAAAAAGGTAGAGAGTATGAATGTTGCTATGCTGGAGAAGAGAAATCCAGGATTGACTTTTATAGTAGCCAGCACCATTGTTGTTAGCAGCAAACGTACTAACGACGCCAATCAATCAAGGAATCAGAGCAGCATAGCGAATGGAACATCCTTTTGGAACTTAGACATTGTTGGGTACAAAGAGCAGCTTTGCACGGCAACAACAAGTAATAGTCTCTTTTCTTAGGTTTTATTTTGGGTGAAAAAGCGTTTATTTTCGAGCACTAACAATTGTCCCTACTCTTTTTGACAAACTTTTTGGACCAGCTTTGGTAATTGTGAAACTACAATAGGGCATGTGTTTCAATAGTGTGCTATAAAGACAATTTTGTCAAAAAAGACTTGTAGCGTGATTGTAAATTGAATAGGCATTTTGGAAGGTAGGTCCTAGTGCCAATGACCTCGGTTATCTTCCAAGATAAAGTAAAAGAAATATATTTGACCAATATGACAAGGAAAAACTAAAAAGAGAGATGGCTAGGACAGAACCTGTTGTTAAAAGTAAGGGGCCTTTACAGGTAAATACCTTTCGGTACACAGCCTGACGTGCTCCCTGTAGGGTCCATGCCCTTTTATGGAACCATTGCAAAAGGGGCAGTCATAATAGAGCTTGTCAATAAAATCATAAGTAGACATTGCTAGCAAGGTCAGTAGTAAACTCTTGGTTAGCAATAGAATCAGCAAAAAATAAAAAAGCAGGATATCAATGTTGCTCGGCTGGCAAAGAAAGCAGGATATATTTTTATAGTAGCTAGCGCCATTGTCTCCTCTTGTATTAAACAAAGAGACAACATGACAAAAATTTTGAGCCAGCCTTGGCAATTGAGAAATGCTATGGAGCATGTGGCCCAATTGAGTGTACTGTAATAGACAATCCAGTCAGAAAATTGAATAAGCAGTGCGAATGACAACCCCAAGATCTAGAAACTACACCCTGGTTTCCAACCAAGGTAGGTTCTTAAGCATTGTATGGAACCTGCTGCCCTGTCACTTTTTCCAATTGCAAGACTTTTTTGTGCTAGTCAAAAGCCAAGGCACCAACAATGTTTACATATTATCACCGGTAACAACGAATATCGCTTGCAAAAGAGCTCTCTTTAAGGCCAATTCCATGACAAGCCGCCCTTGCGTATAGATTTTTGCAAGCAAGGAGCTAATCAAGTTTATCATGGAAATTCTGCTAGACGCCAGATTGCTTTAAGGTACAACTATGTCATGGCCACTCGTCATCTCGTCTTATAAAATACTTTTCGTCAAATCTCGCTATACATATTCCCTGAGACTGAGCACGCGGAATGCAAGTTTGTAGGTGGTTGATAATTAGGACCAAGTCCTTGCACTCGTGGAAACAATAGCAACAAGTAAACGAGGGCATCCTACAGCTTTGTAGCTGTCTTAATAAAAAAGATGGGTTGTGTGTTACTCGCTGGCGTGCTTTAAACGTTAAATGTGCCAAAAGGGTACCTGCGTAAACCCGTGGTCGTAAAATATGATTATAGTACAGCAATAAAAGTGCAAAAAAGATTGAGAGAAAAAGAAAAGAAAACGGCCTACAATGGTCATCAACAAGTGCCACAGGAAATAATGATGGTTGATATGGCTGACAGTTCCAAAAAGAACACACAAGCTGCAGCGCTGATCAATGAGTGGTGGGCATCATGTTGGGACAGCATTTGATCGACTCAACGCCAAGAAGCGGTGTCGCAGAATGAGCTTTATAGTTTAAGGTCACGGGCTATCAGATATTTCTTGCCATTGCGCAAGTATGTCCATGTCATCTCTTTTTTTTGAGTATTGTGTAATGTACTCATAACAGGGTGTAAAAGAATAAACAGCATGCCTATTCTGTAAAGCTGCAAAACTGTTGGGGTTTAGAGCTGCATGTATGTAACATAAAAAGCAGATAGCTAGTCATCAGGGCACTACACATTTAAGGAGCCTAATAGATAGCACCGCGGGTTGATGTGTTTAGAGCAATATATATATTTTTCAATAAATTTGGAGTTTAGTTAACTGAAGAATCTCCCGCTGCTTAACGCCTCGTAGCGAGTCTTTAGCACTCCCCCTTGCCATTGCTCTTGATCACTGATCGGATAATCAGGCCGATACCCTCGCTGTTATCTAATAGGGCCTCAGCAGCCAGCTTCAAATTTTGGCTTTACAATAAATTTATTCGTAATATGGAGACATTTGCAGCACAAAAAGGTAAATTGAACAATCGAGGCCAGCATGCTCTCAAGAAGAAAGGTGGCCATTGCGGAGAATTCTTGAAAAGAAAAGAAGAGCGGCAGCCAGTGATGCCTGAGCAGCTACATTTGTGACTTTTTGGCCCTGTGCCTTCTTGAAAGAAAGAAAGGGCAGCAACGCCTGGTCTGCTGCCTTTTCAAAATGTGACTTTTTTTTACCGCTGGTCTTTTTGCTACAAGGATTCTCTGTCAGCTTCATCAGCTGGGCGCTTCTTTGTACAATACTAAACAGGCGACCAGTTGGTACCAAATCAATGTCTCCCGTGTACGCGGCATTGATGGGGAAGTATTCAATGACATTTGTACAAAGTAAGTTGGAACTGTCACATGTCTCTCTCTATCATTGTCGGTGCTGATTTGCAACAGCAAGCATCTTTGGAAGAAACGGAAAAGGGCAAAAGAGAACACTAAGAAGTTGGACAAGGCAGCTGGATTCATGTTGAATTATGGACGGATATAAAAAGAGCAGCAGACTCCCAATGTTTACACAAGGATTTTTGCCATATCTTTGTTTTTACTTAACCCATCTTTCTCCATAGCTACGTAGCCCCACAGCAATGACTGTGGAATTAACAGCTACTTTTGAAGAATGCTCTCGCTTCACTGCTTTTCATATCACCAGTAATACCAGAGATGAAACCGAGTTTATACCAGAGCTAGTTGACAACATGCCCAAGAGATTGGCCGATTTAGGTATTGTAGCTACAAAGAATCTCAAAGAACAGATTGGCATTGAGTTTGAGGCTGAATCTTTTAAATACTACTATACCGATTATTATAGTGGGTATGATGGTAAAGGCACATGGGAAATTTGTGTAAAAATGGAACCAGATTCTAACAAGCTAGCCCATCTTGAAGAGTTAATTCGGAGCAAACAGCTGGAAATGGATTGCATTTGCAATAAGGAATAAAGCTAGTAAATAGATTTATGTGTTGAGATTTATATTAGTGAAAGCTAAAGAATCCTATTCATGTTTGGCAACAGCACGGCACTTTTTATAGTTGCCTGCCCTTGCCACGTGGATGTTGGATAGTACTATGTGGGTTTAGAATAAACCCTATATATATATAACTATCCTAAATATATGAGCTCAAAAATAACTCAAGAGATCTCGCACCACTAATGACCCGTAGCGCCATATTTAAACAGCGCCGCCATAGTCACTTGTAATCATAATCGCAAGATTATGATCATGGACTCGTAATCGCGATCTGGCCGACTATACTCGCTGCTATCCAACAGTGGATATCTGTACGTGATGAAACCAACATGTGGTATCCCTAACCTTCCGTCAGCGAGTGTGGTACATGTCCGCCGTCATGATTGCGCATCCCGCAATAGGCTGGCAGTCATGTGACGCCACCTGTTTTTATTTGGCATCACAGCATTGACCCAAGCAAGTGATTGAAAAGAAAGCTCTTTTTTTGCAATCTTTAGTTGTATTTTCGTTACACTGCTTTTGAAACCACCACGCGATGTAATGCAACCTTTGACAGCCATTAGTGACAATAAATTAGAGCTAAACTGTTAACTAGAGAGCACTTTTTGAGGAACAGCATATGCTGTGCAATCTTTTATAGTGGTTGGCAACTTCATTTCCTTTAAAACATTGTACTGTGTCACTTGGAACAGCCGTTTACGTGGGGAGCAAGGGAGAGAAGGATTGTTGTTCAGTGCAGCAATACTTTAACCACCTCTACCAATGCCCGCCTTTTAAGCGATCCTTGTGCTTTGCCTTTTCTTCTCTTTGTTGCTCCACTGGCAGAGTTTCTGAGTGTACTAGAGCACTCTGGCGTAGACAGCATCTCCAGGAAGCGCTAAAACCTAGGTGTGCTGATTAATGACACCTGGCCTAAGAAAGAGAAGGATAAAGATTAGAAGGGGGATGTTTATTACATAAAAAAATAAAAAAGTATAAAAATTAAGGTCAGGGAAGAAAAAAGGGGTGTTTGGCATGCAGCCAGCACCCTTGCAACGGCCTTGCTAAGACTTTTTGGCACTACATCATTTGGAAGGTGGGGAAAAAAGTGGCGTTGTGGCTCTTTCAGCCGCTTTGGCCACTGGAGCTTTTTTCGCCATCGCTTATTCTTTGAACAGAGAGAACAAAGGGCCCTTTTGGCGGCAACTTATTTGCCCAGCACTATTACGTGTTGAACAAGAGAAAAGGGCTTTGGGAAAGAGCTGCTTGGGATCTCTCAAGGGAGCGCTTTTTTGCTTACTAAAAAGGCATGGATGCACTTGACTGTCTCTTTAGAAGGCATCAAATTGTTGCTTTTGCAACACCATGGAAACAGGTTAGGCGGGCTCCAAGCAATGTTTTCCATGGGCGCCGAGACTTGAAGCAATCCCACTGGAAGGTTATTGCCGCCTTTTTCCACTTGAAACTGAAAAGGTATAAAAAGAGCAGAGAGCGCCCCAAGACCAAGCTTTTTTAAATCATCACCAATTCTCCACATACTTTTTTCTTCAACTTGTCACTACTATTTAACAATGGGCATCGAATTTACCGTCACTGTAGAACAAGCTTATACAGATAGGACACACATCCGTATTGTCAGCGACACTTACGATGAAGAGGCGTTTAGAAATGAGCTGGTGGACAATCTACCTGAAGAAATTACTAAGAGGAGCATGGTGTTTACAGACGACTTTGAATCCTATATTAACTGCTGGAACATGGTTGATACTAACCATGTCATGTATGCTGACTACGGCAATGGACCAAAAGGAACTGGCCCATGGGAGATTACTGTGTGCTTCACTCCACAATATATTGACTAACTGTTTCAGTCTGGACATCAAACGCAATTGTAATGATGAATAAAGCTAGTGAATAGTTTTACGTATTGAGATTCATATCAGTGAAAAGCTAAAGACTTCTATTCATGTTAGGCAACAGAATGGTGCCTTTTATAGTTACCCCACTTGCCATATGGATATCTGTACATGGTGAAACCAACACGTGGTATCCCTAACCTTTCCATTTGCAAGTGAGGTACACATCCATCGTCATGATTGCGCGTCCCACAGTAAGCTAACAGTCATGTGACGCCACCTGTTTATTTTGGCGTCACAGCAATGACATGTAGCGTAAACTTACACGTGAAGCTAGTTTAGTCTTTTGCAGTTGGCAACAATAAATTCATTAGGCAATCATCGGAAATCCATAGTTGCACAACCTCCCAAACATCGGTCACAAAAGCCCACGGGTGCTGCGGCATTGGTGACGGAGGTGTGTTGTTTTTTTCTTGTACACTTTTCCTTTTTTAGACTAATGAGAACATGGAGGACGAATGCGCAGACTACCAGCAATGTGAAATGGAGGCCCTAGGAGCCATTTACGCTGACGCCAAGGCGTTTATGTTCACAGGCACCAAGCCCATCAGTGGCAGTATCGCCATTGAAGTAGATACCAGCGTCAGCGAGACACTAGTCAGCGCAGCCTCCACAAGCGACACCGTTGACTGGGCGCAGCTAAAGTACTTGCCACCCATCAATCTCCGCTTTGTTTTGCCAGCCCTGTACCCATTGGTAGACGCGCCGCAGATAACCCTAGAGTGTAGCTGGGTGTCAGTGGAGGCGCTGGGGAGCATCAAGGATCGGCTATCAGAGATCTGGAGCGTGGAGCGAGGGATGTGCGTGTTGGACAGCTATGCTAACTATTTGCGGTACGAGCTTGGGGTCTTTAGTATCAGGACAGAGGCCCTGGCCGAGGTGGCTGCCTATAATGGGCGACGGCGGGAGGAGGTGTTTGGGATGCAGACGTTCTTGTGTATGATCTGCATGGAATGGCAGTCTGGTCGGCACTGTGTGGAGCTTGGGTGTACTCATGTGCATTGTGTACAGTGCTTGCGCGACTACTGGGGCATGCTCGTCGATGAGGGCAGCGTGTGGATGGTTCGGTGCCCGTACCCCGGGTGCCAGCAGCCAACGGCCGAGGAGGACCTGGGTCGGGTGCTCGATAGGGAGCAAGTGCAGAGGTATGGCAGTCTGAGCGAGCAGCGACGCGTGGACATGGACAGCACGCACTATGCGTGGTGCCCTAGGGAAGGGTGCGGGCGGTGGGGGGTTCGCGACAAGCTCAATGATAAGCTGTGCATCTGCTTGTCGTGCGGGTATGCGTTCTGCGTGTGCTGTCGACGGGTGTGGCATGGCACTAGTTTCTGTGCTATTGATAGTAGGCTGCGGGTGCTGGAGGAGTATCGCAAGGCGCTGGAGGATGGGGAGGGCGTGGAGGCGATGGAGAAACGGTACGGGAGGGCTGTGCTGGAGAGCATGATGGAGAGGGAGGAGAAGGAGGGCGAGTCTCTCAAGTTTATCGAGGCGGTTACTAGGGCGTGTCCCACGTGTGGGGTGAGGATAGTGAAGGCATACGGGTGTAATCATATTAGGTGTACGCAGTGCGATTCGCATTTCTGCTACCTCTGCGGTGAGCTCTTTGGGCGCGCCGACCCACTGGCTCACTTTCGTGTGGCAGGGACCGACTGCTATTTGAAACTCCTCGAAGGCGTCCTAGGAGATCAAGAACCAGATCTCGAGGAAGAGGTGGATGGATGATCTCATCTAGAAAAAAAAAAAATTTTAGAAGCGTCATCAATACTTTTTTTCTTTATACTGTCTACATTTATAAATATTCTCATAATGCTTTCTCATTTGCGATATTGGGTGGCCGTTCGCCGGCCGCTGACTGTCTTGCTAAGCAGCAGCAGCAACAACAACTCTTTAACATCAACGCCCAGCAACTTGCAGTTGACACGGTCCCGGGAGCTGATACTCAACGTGCTGAGTACTGTGCCCAGTCCACGAGAAGCGCGCAAGTTCATTGACAGCGTCAGTGGACAAGAAACATTGCGTACTCGGCGGGAATTCGAAGAGCAACAGGCACAACTAGCTAGCTCCCAGGCACCCCATGGCTTGGTTGCTGGCGAATTTCTGCACTCGCATGCTGCACGGGCGCCCGCTGCACGCACTCTCGCCCTGGTGTGTACGGAGACTTTGGGGTCAGGCAAGCTGCTGGCGCAGATGCAGCGGCTTGGCGTTATCCCTGTTGTACTGCCCCTTGGCAGGGGCGATTATCGCGAGGCGGTTGGCAGGGCGCATGCTTTGGCTGATATGGTGGACGGGGAGGGCGGGCGAGCAGTGCCTATTAGCGGCGGCGTGCTTCTGCCTGGTGGGGTTGCTGCTGAGAGTGTTGCCGAGGCTGTCGCCAATGGGATTATCCCTGTTGTGGCTCCGGTGGTGGTGGACGAGGGCCAGCGAATAGGTGTGGTGGATCACCGATGTGTGGCGGCGCTGGCGGGGGCGCTGGCGGGGCTGGAGCGGGCCGGGAGCCTGTCGGTGGCTAGGCTCATCTATCTGGGGGATTGCATGGGGATTACTTCGGGCGGGGTGGTTAGGCGGCTGGTTAACCTGGAGGAGGACTATGAGCAGCTGGCGTGTGGGCGGATGGAGGTGGTGCGGGTTATGCGTCAGTGCCTGAGCATTCTAGCACCCACCACTGTGGGCATCGTGGCGTCGGCAGGGGCAGACCCCTCGCTGGTGCTCAAGGGCCTGTTGTCGGAAAGGCCGCCGAGCACCCTGCTGAAAAGGGCAGGGGCGGGCCCGCCAGAGATCACGCTACTGCGGCATGGGTTCCGGATCCAGAGGCACTCGTCCCTGGAGACATGTGATGCGGGGCGATTGCAAGCTTTGCTGGAGAGCTCGTTTGGGCGGACACTCGATGCTGGCGAGTACTTTGACCGGCTGCGGAGGTGTGAGGGAGGGATCCAGGTTATCGTGGCGGGGGAGTATCAGGGCGCGGTTATTGTCACCCATGAGATGGGGAGGGGGCGTTTGCCGTACTTGGACAAGTTTGCAGTGCTGCCGGAGGTGCAGGGGACGGGAATGGCTGATATCCTGTGGGATGAGCTTAGGGCGGCTTGTCCCAGTTGCTTGTGGAGATCGCGGGCTGACAACGGAGTTAATAGATGGTATTTCGATCGGTCGAATGGGCATAGGAGAGGCGAGAAATGGGTGTTCTTCTGGTACCAAGGCGAAAAGCCCCAGAGCCTGATGGAAGTAGCAGAGGGGATGGAAGTAGCAAAAAATATACCCGCATCGTTTCTATAAAAAGAAAAGGACCTTTGTAACTTCAAAAAAGGGGAATCTCCACCCCCGCCCACTCTAACGCCCCGCGCGTTTATGTGAAAGGTTTGAAATTCTCTTTTCTTTTTTTTCTTTTTGAAAGTAATTTATTTATTTATTCCTCTTTTATTCTTCAAAATGGCTACCGTAGATGCACCACCGGTAAAGAAATCACTTCGTTCCAAGCGACTAATGCGGCCGGGCAGCAACGCCAGCAGTAACAAGAAAGACACTCCGGCCGTCACCAAGAACATAGACTCCGAGACCCTCCTCTCCCCCATAGCCGCCGCTGAAACCGACACGGAAACGCTAAAGGCCACGACAGGGGGGAGAGCGGACCCCGGCTCCGAGGAAGAAGAGTTTGTAGAGGCGATAGAGTCACAGGCATCCAGTCGACATGGGTCGCCGCAGATAAAGGGAGGGCGTCCACGGCTTGACAGCAGCTTCGGCGGACAGCCCGCATCATCGCTGACTACTGCTGTTGATGACGAGGTGCAAGAGTTGGACACTATTGGCGAACCCATGATTGACTTTGGCACCACGGCTAGTGCAATAGAAGAGCCCAAGGTTGAATTCGGCGCAGCAGCTATCGGAGAGCCAATGGTTGAATTCGGCACAGCAGCTATTGGAGAGCCAATGGTTGAATTTGGCACGACGAGGACGACGAGGACGACGACAGCTGTGACTGAAGAACCAATGGTTGAATTCAGCGCCACGGCTGCTGCTGCTGCTGCTGCCGCTGCTGCTGTAGAACCAATGGCTGAGTTTGGTATGACGGCTGATGCTGCTGATGCTGCTGATGCTGCTGATGCTGCTGATGCTGCTGCCGAGGAGCCGAAGCTGTTTGACTTTGGCTCGGTTGAGGCGCCCCAGGTGTTTGACTTTGACACTGCGGCTGTTGCTTCTGGCGCAGAGGAGAGTATGTTTATTTTTACACCGGAAGCGGCGCACGACACAACGGGGCCAGCAGCAGCAGCCGTAGTGGAAGCAATAGTAGCCGAGGCAGCGGTGGAGAGTAGTGACAGGGCCGTGAGCGGTACATCGTCCCCTATTCCTGAAGCCGAGGATACTACATCATCATCATCATCATCATCATCATCATCATCATCATCACCAGGCAAGGGTGGTGGGTTGGGGCGTAGTATCAGCCTGCGCTACGGGAGCAACACATCGAACAGCGAGCGGCGGCGTCTGTCGGTTTCGGCAAAGACGACTAACCGGCGGTCGATTATGCTGACGTCGTTCGTGCCGCCGGTGGGGATGAGCGGCGGACCCAGCAGCAACAGCAGCACATCGACGAGGTCATCCAACGACAGCGACCGACTCGCTGCCGGGTCTATTGGGGGCGGGGACGATGCGGGGCAGGCGAGAAGGGCGTCGCCCGATATGGGGATGGCGCCTATTCGGCTGCGGCCCAGCACTGACGCCGGGCAGGGATTGGTGGCGGCAGCCAAGCCGGCGCTGCCCAGCATTAGCGAGAGCGGCGGCGATGGCGGCGGCGGCGGCGGCAACGGCAAGCCGCCCAGGTGGGTGATGGAGGCGCAGAAGCGCACACAGGAAGCGCCCACTGCCAAGGGCGATGATGGCAATGGCGATGGCAATGGCAATGGCGATGGTGATGGTGATCTGCCGCTGACTGAGATCGAGCTGAGCCCGGCCAAGGAAGACCGGGGCAGGGCGCTGCCGCCAGTGCCAGTGCCAGTGCCGGCGCCAGTGCCAGTGCCGGCGCCGGTGCCGGCGTCGCCCTCGGCGTATGTGGGGCCGGCGTCGCCCTCGGCGTATGTGGGGCAGGCGCCGAGCAATGCGCCGGTGCCGAGCAATGCGCCGGTGCGGTCGATTTACCGGTCGCTCTCGGCGTCGCTTGGGATTGCGCAGCCGGCGGCGGCCGATGGCGGCGAGCGGCAGCGGTCGACGTCGCAGGCCAGCACGGCGGCAGCGTCGTCGCCGGCGCCGGCGCAGGGCGGCGGGCTGTTTGCGGCGGTGACGTCGTTCTTCGGGCGCACCAGCAGCAGCGCGCAGGCGCCGGGCGCCGAGGCCGGGGCCGGGGCGGGCGAGGGCAGGGCGTTCCCGGGGATGCGGGCGAGCCAGTCGTCGGCGGGCGAGGCAGGCGACGTGGACTCGCTGCTGCACCAGCTGGAGGCGCAGAACGCGCAGATTCTGGGGGACACCAAGGCGTGCGTGTTCGCGCAGGTGGAGGCGGAGGCGCCGGCAGGCGGCGACGAGGCGCCGGACTGGGACTTCTGGGGCAGCCTGCTCAGCGACTACGAGCGCGTGGCGCGGGCGTCGCCGCGCAAGCTGGCGCGGGCCGTGCACGGCGGGATCCCGGCGCCGATCCGGGGCACGGTGTGGCAGCTGATGAGCGGCGCGCGGGCCGAGGCCGAGCTGCTGGGCGCGGCGTTCCGGCGGCTGCAGGCGCAGGGGCAGGAGCAGGGGCAGGAGCAGGGGCAGGAGCCGGAGCAGGGGCAGGAGCAGGCGCAGGGGCAGGCGCAGGCGCAGGCGCAGGCGCAGGCGCAGGCGCGGCATGAGAAGCTGATCCGCCAGGACGTGGCGCGCACGTTCCCGCGCGACGCGTTCTTCCGCGACGGCGGCCCGGGGCAGGACGCGCTGTACGCGGTGCTGCGCACGTACGCGCTGTACGACGCCGACGTCGGCTACTGCCAGGGCCTGGCGTTCGTGGCCGGCCCGCTGCTGCTGCACATGCCCGACGAGGACGCGTTCTGCGTGCTGGTGCGGCTGATGGCGGCGTACGGGCTGCGCGGCCACTTCCTGCCGGCCATGGACGACCTGCACCTGCGGCTGTTCCAGCTCGACCACGTGCTGCACGCGACGCTGCCGCGGCTGGCGCGCCACCTGGACGCGCAGGGCGTGCGGCCGACCATGTACGCGTCGCAGTGGCTGATGACGCTGTTCGCGTACCGCCTGCCGCTGCGCCTGGCCGTGCGCCTGTTCGACGTGGTCTTCGCCGAGGGCCTGGACGCGCTGCTGCGCGTGGCCGTGGCCGTGCTGAAGCGCGCGCAGCCGCGCCTGCTGGCCCTGGACTTCGAGGGCATCGTGCACTACCTCAACGACGGCCCGCTGTTCGCCTTCTACACCCACGCCGCGCCCGACACGCTGGTGCGCGACGCCAACATGGTCACCGCCGTCACGCCGCGCCTGCTGCAGGCCCTGCGCCGCAAGTACGTCGAGGAGGCCGAGCGCCGCATCGACGAGGACGACGAGCTGGCGCGCCAGCGAGCCGAGTGCGAGGCCCAGCGCGCCGAGTGCGAGGCCCAGCGCGCCAAGTGCGTGAGCCTGCGCGCCGAGTGCGAGGCCCTGCGGAGGGAGAACCGCCGGCTGGCCGGCAGCGCCGGCAGCGCCAGCACCAGCAGCACCAGCACCAGCGCCAGCACCAGCGCCAGCACCAGCGCCAGCACCAGCGCCAGCACCAGCACCAGCACCAATGCCAGCGCCAGCGCCAGCGCCAGCGCCGACCTCGACCGCCTGGCCCAGAAGAACGTGCAGCTGGCTGTGCGGAACCAGCAGCTGGAGGACACCCTGAGCGACCTGGAGGCCGCCCTCGTGCAGATCAAGGTGCTGTATGCCGAGAGCGAGAGCGAGAAGGCCGCGCTGGCCATGAAGCTGGACGGCCTGCGCAAGGCGCTGACCTAGCGCACTGCGCCTTGCCTTCGCATGCTGATTCTGTCAAGCGACTAGAGCCGTATAGTGCACCAAATAAATGCACGTCAATCGCTGTGACGCGCCGTCAGTCAATAGACCCAACCTCTTTAATGTGTATCCGCTTTGTACGCCACATTGCACTAGCGAAGAAAAAAAAAAAAAAAAAAACAAATGGATCTTCACTAAATGTAAACACACGTATGCGGATTTCTGCATGCTTCTTTATAAAAAGCGGACTAGAGCATTGCAGAAATCAAAGCCCCTTCAATTACTCAACAGCCCACCCGCCACTACTCCCATCTGGCCTCCATTAAAAGATACAGGCAGCCAAATCCAAAATCTCATCTCTCTATCGCTCCCGCCTCTCCTTCTTTTTGCGGCTTTTCTTTGTGTGCCAATCAATGTTCAAAGTGCCCAGCTCCGAGGTCCCCGGCTACTCCGCCATCTACCGCAACAGCCTGTTCAAGGATGGCACTCAAGGCACCGAGTTTTCGCACATCACCACTGCCTATGAGCTGTTCCAGCACCAATTGGCCAATGCCCCACACTCCGAGTTCCTGGGCACGCGCAAGTTCAACCCTGCCGACGGCACATTCGGCGCCTTTGAGTGGATGACCACAACCGATGCCGCCCAGTACGTCAACGATCTGGGCTCCGGCCTCGACCACGTGTTCGCCCAGCACGCACCCAATGCCAAGGGCCACGGTACTCAGCAGCCGCTGGGCATGTATGGGAACAACCGCTATGAGTGGCTTTTAGCCGAGTTCAGCGCCTTTCGCTCTCGGCGCTTCACGGTCGGTATCTGCGATAGCGTGGATGTGGAATCTGCCGAGTTTATTATCAACCACTCGGGTGTCCATGTTATTGTGTGCTCCATCGATAAGATTCCGAGGATGCTCGATCGCTTTTCTATCACTCCCAATGTCCGCGCTATTGTCTGCATGGATCGCTTGGATTGCTCGAGACCCAATCCCCTGACCTTGGCCTTTGCTAGTGGCGACTTGCTGCGCGAGCGCGCCGCCGAGCTGGGCGTTGCCTTGCTGGATATCGATGAGGTGCTGGAGATGGGCCGCAAGTCGCCTACTGCTGCGCGACTACCGGCGCCTAGCGACATCTGTACGATGTGCTACACGTCGGGGACTACTGGTGTGCAGAAGGGGGTGCTGCTTACGCACATGGGGCTGGTTGAGGGGAGTCGGTCATCGCATTTTAGCTTCCGGTTCACTGATACGGTGCACCTGTCGTTTATTCCGCTGGCGCATTGCTTGGACCGCTATGCCATCTATATGTTTATGTACGGCGGCGTACGCATTGGGTTTTGCAGCGGCGACCGCTCGCTCCTACTGGACGACATGCGGGAGCTGAGGCCCACTGTAATGCTTGGATTTCCCTTGCTGCTCAACAGCATCTACGAGCGTATGGCTGGTGCTACTATTAAAGCTAGGGGTGCCGCGGGCGTGCTTTCGAGGATGGCCTACCGCGACAAGCTGAAGAGGCTCGAGTCGACGGGCGATCTCTGCCACGGCCTGTGGGACCGCGTAGTGTTCCGCAAGGTGGCTGCTGTCCTCGGTGGCCGCGTTAGGGCGGTTTTGTCTGGTGCTCTTGATTTGAAGCCAGAGGTGATTAATTTCTTTAGGGCTGCCCTCTCTTGCGACGTCATCCAGGGATATGGCCAGACGGAGACCGCCGCCGCGGGCACTATCCAGAGACTAGGCGACTACACGTCGGGCCATATTGGTGTGCCGAACGCGGGTAGCGACATCCGTCTGCGCAGCCAGCCTGACTACGGCTACCTGGCGACCGACACTCCTTGTCCGCGTGGGGAGCTAATGATCCGCAGCAAAACTGTATTTGCGGGGTATTTCAACGAGCCCCAAAAGACCAAAGAGGCTATGGACGGCGAGTGGCTGGCGACTGGCGACATTGTGCAGATCAACACGACGGGCACTATTACGTTTATTAGCCGGATTAAGCACCATGTCAAGATTAACACCGGGTATTGCGTTTCGGCTGAGCGCCTGGAAAACGTGTATTCGGGGCACCCCCTTGTGCAGTCTTTGTTTGTCGATGGCCATCCTGATTTCGGCAAGGTCGTTGCTATTGTTGTACCTGAGCCCGCCGAGTTTGTGCCTTGGGCTCGGGTGGTCGCTGGTTTGCCCGCGGGGTCGCTGGACGTTCTTTGTGGGAATGAAAAGGTTGTTAAGGAGCTGACAAGGACGCTGCTGGCGTTTTCAGCTACTGCGGGTCTGTCGGTGGGCGAGCAATTGGGGGCTATCTTTATTGAGCCGGTGCCCTTCCGCGAGAAAAACTGTGGATTGTTTACGTCTTTGCTCAAATTCAAACGCCAAGCAGCTTCAAAGCACTACGCGGAGCAGCTAGACAAACTATACGCGGAGGTTGGTCTTCTCTATAAGACTAGTAGCCTGTAGATTGCTTTTTTAATTTAATTTCAAAATAATAGCAATTCCCTTTTTTTTGGAAGCAACCTAGTATCCTAAAAAAACTGCTGTTTATATGGTGACATAATAATTCTCTAGGTTTTTTTTTACAGCTGTACTTACTTGCCACAAGGATGTAGTAGGATGGAACGCAAGCAGTTAGAGTATCTGTCAACTGTAAAGTACAACACGCAGACACGCTGAGAAGCAGGGCGCAGCTTGCAGCCCCAGTGTGCGGTTTAAATATTGGACTAACTAGCCCTTGAGCGAGGGGGATTGGAAACAACAACAGCAATATACTTTCTCGACCTATCACAGTGCCCGGGCACATCGAGCATGGCTCTATATGTCAAGGCAATTGGCGTATCTATTGCTGGGCTTGGGCGCTGCCATTATACCATATGTCGCGACTACTGTGGTAGGTAAAAAAAAGGCCTGCGGAGAGAAAGTCCGGGAAATGTTACGTTGCTTCCTTCAAGCATGCTGTCAAGATAAATCACGCGGTTGCCTTAGCCTGGGACAAGTGGCGCTACTTTCCTGTGCTTGTTGACATTTTGGCGAAATGTGTTCCTAGAGCGCATTTACCGATACTCGCCGGATGTGTCAGCAATTTGGCCTTTAGGGTAATTGGAAAAGAAAAAAAAAGAGAGAAACTAAATGTGGACATGGCTAGTTAATCGCTTTGTTTGTTTTGCGATTATCTGCTAGCCCCCCTCCCCAGACTAGAAAAAAAAAAGAGGAAATCCTTAATTAAGATAGAGTCCGCATGTCGATTAATTTTTGGCCCCGCTTCTTTTGTGGAACACACGCTTTGCCAACAAATCCAAGCACCAGTCTTTGTAGCCACGAGGATTGCCACTTTTCCTAATTAGGAATATGAGCGCTGGTTTTCACTAGCCATAATAATTTATTCTCTTAAAGGATGGCGCAAGGCTCCCGTGCTATTGCTGAAAATCATTTGGAAGTGCCAATGCCCGCTGTGTTTGACCAATATTCTTTTATCTCTTGCCACACTTATTTCTTTCGACTTTTTACGTAAAAAGCACAAGCTTGCATTCTAGAATCAAAACAGAGCAACGCAGTGGGGGAGAGGCAAGCGGCGACATATAAGGGTGCTAATCTTAATAGGCATGGAAAGCATGAAGATTGACCCAATGTACTAGCACATAAAGAGCTGGATTCAATATATCCGCTCTCGCCACTACAGAAAAGAGAACAGGAAATGCAAAAGGATTGGCATTAAATATAATTACATGCATGCACCCCCTCTCCCCGAATGCTTACTTGGGCTGGTGGCCTAATTGATGAAATCCGCCATAGCACCCGGAATCTCTTTAGAATTCGACTAAAGCCAGTCAGCTTCAATTTTTCTGCAGATGCCCACTTGCGATTTCCACTCCCTCCCCATTGATACAGTGGCACCCTATTAATATCTTTTTTGGGCACTCTTTTTTCAGTCCAAAGAACCCATTACCCACTTCCATTTCTTCTCACTGCTCATCGCCTTCTCCCCGCACGCCTTATTTCTCCCCCAAGCACTCAATGGCTACACAGACTTTCAAAGTACCCAGCTCCGAGATCCCTGGCTACTCGGCCATCTACCGCAACAGCTTCTTCAAGGACGGTACTCAGGGCACCGAGTTTGCTGAAATCACCACGGCCTATGAATTGTTCCAGCACCATTTGGCCCTTGCGCCAAAGTCCGAGTTTCTAGGAACACGCAGGTTCAACTCAGCCAACGGCTCTTTTGGCACCTTTGAGTGGCAGACAACAACTGGTGTCGCCGAATACGTCGAAGACTTTGGTTCTGGGCTCGATCATGTATTTGCCAAGTACGCGCCCGACAGCGCTCGTGTCTCTGGCCAGCAGCCACTTGGAATATTCTCGCTGAACCGCGCCGAATGGCTTTTAGCCGAGTTTAGCGCCTTCCGCTCGCGCCGCTATTCGGTCGGCGTTTGCGACAGCGTGGGTGTCGATTACTCTGAATACATTATCAACCACGCTGGGCTCAGTGTTGTTGTGGCTTCAATGGACAAGATCCCGCGCATGCTTGATCGCCTCTCCATTACGCCTGGCCTGCGTGTCATTATCTCCATGGACCGTCTAGACTGCTCTCGATCCAACCCTGTGACGCAGGCTTTCTGCGCCGAGACAGTTGGCGTCCTGCTGCGCAAACGCGCCGTGGAGGCGGGTATTACTCTGCTGGATATGGATGAGGTACTCGAGATGGGTCGCAAGTCGCCTACTACTGCACAGCCTCCGATGCCCAGCGATATGTGCACAATGTGCTACTCCTCGGGAACGACTGGAGCACAAAAGGGTGTTTTAATAAACCACGACGGGTTTATTAACGCCGTACGTGGAGTGCACCTCGCGCTCCGTCTCACCAAGTCTACCTATCTTTCGTTCATGTCGCTTGCACACTGCATGGACCGATACGGCATTTACATGCTCATGTTCGGAGGCGCGCGCATTGGCTTCTTTTGCGGCGACCGTGCTCGCATTGTTGACGACATTCAAGAACTACGCCCAACTGTCCTTTTTGCCTTCCCGCTGCTACTTAACGTTATCCACGAGCGTATGGCCAAAGCTACCACTGGCGCCGGTGGTATTAAAGGCCTTTTGTCGCGTGTAGCACTGCGCAGCAAGCAGAAGCGTATTTCTTCTACAGGGAATCTGAAGCATGGCCTGTGGGATCGCGTTTTGTTCAACAAGGTGGCGGCCAAGCTCGGCGGGCGCATCAAGGCCATTCTATGCGGCGGCATGTCAGTGAACCCCGAGGTAATGGACTTTTTCCGAGCCGCATTATCTTGCGAGGTTCTCCAGGGTTACGGCCAAACCGAGACTATGGCGTCTGGCACGGCACAGCGCATGGGCGATTTTACTGCCGGCCACATCGGTATACCAAACCCGGGTATTGAAATTCGCCTGCGTAGCAAGCCCGACTTTGGCTACCTCGTCACTGATTCTCCCTGCCCGCGAGGCGAGATGATGCTGCGCAGCAAGAGCGTGTTTGCTGAGTACCTTGGCGAGCCCGAGAAGACGCAAAACACTATGGATGGCGATTGGCTGGCGACTGGTGACATTGTTCAAATTAACCCGACGGGCACTATCACGTTTATCAGCCGGATGACAAACCACCTCAAGATCGGAGCGGGTTACTGGATCTCAAACGAGCGCCTGGAGAACATCTACTTGGAACACCCACTCGTGCAGTCCGTGTATGTTGATGGACACGAAGACTACTACAAGATTGTTGCTATTGTCGTGCCTGCCGCCTCCGAGTTCTTGCCATGGGCTCGCATGGTGGCTAACTTGCCCACTGCGTCGCTCGAGGATCTTTGCGCCAATGCCACTGTTGTGCAAGAGCTGAAGCAAAAGTTGCGTATGCATGCTGAGGCAAACGGGCTAGCTGTACAGGAGCAGCTCGGCGCTATTTACATTGAGCCGATGCCTTTCCGTGAGAGAAACTGTGCTCTTTACACGTCAACCCTCAAGCTTAAGCGGCGAGAAGCTGCCAAATTCTATGATGAGCAGCTGAAAAAGCTATTTGCCGAGGTTGGCAAGTTTGATGCTCCCAACACCACGCAAGCCGCCGTTGCTGCTAGCAAATAGAGCATCACGTACATTTTTAATTCATTTTCTACTTTAGCTTTTGTACACCATATTGTATTACAGCGGCTCCAAATTCTGTCGGCTTCCCAGCCAATGTTGTGAAGATGCGCAAACAGCAGATGGCTACAAAGCCAGGGAATTCCTCTTTGCTAACACGAACAGACACTATTTGTTTCAACATGTGTTGGAAGTATTCCTGGAATGGCTCGCCTGGCCTGGCGATATCTGTGTCTAGTATCAGGTCATTTTATCTCCGCCATGTCCTGTTTTGTAATGCAGTAGACATACCCTAAACCCAGATAGGATCCTAATTAGAACACCTCTCTCTCAAGAGATTGTCATTTGGTTCGCTCTTCAGCCCGATAGCCGTCTCTGGAGCTCATTTAGCTGGCATGAGGCCCCACCAGTGCTAATCCTCGGAAGCCAAAGCAGTTTGCGCAGGTGAGCCCAAGTTTGGACAACCTTAATAATCGCGACCCGAAATAGAGACGCTCTCTGTGGGCATCCAGCGGCTCCACAAAAAAGTGTGGAGAGAATCTGGCAACCACATTCTATAGAATGGGTTAATTTCTTTAGCCACAAATGAGCCACCGGCGTCGATTCGCTCATACACTTGCATGAATTATTGTCTAGCTTCCGGATCCGGCACGCATTATCTCGATGCCTAGCGACTGTGACGACGAAACCTAGATTCAAGTATGCGGAATTTAAAGCAGTGGACATTCTTTTTAAATATACTTTAATTGCTCCCCATTAATGGTGCATGAGAGCTTGCCTGCAAGCAAAGAGCAATCCACCTCAGACACTTGGATCGACGCAGCTTAATAGAGTAGTAATTATAATGATTTTCAGCGATAGGCATGATACTTGTTGCCACTTCAGACACAAGCCCTTTTTTATCCGTCGCCACCCCCACACTCGATGCAAGGAGTAAAAACTTTGAGGATTGCTCAGGTAGCTCACCCACACACGCCACCTGGGCATAGGCTGCCGCCAGCTCTTGTTTCCGTTACCAGCTTTTGCTGCATCTTAATCTCGCCGAGTTTTCTTGTTGCATCTAAAAGGGATGCTTTTCGGCTTTTCTTTGGCTTTTCCTTTCAACTGACTGATTATTTTTTTTGTTTATCTATCATTTCCATTTTAACGCTTCAAGTTATTTATAGCCAATGCCCGAGCGCGTTGTTTGTGTGGACCGCGGTTCCAATTCCATTGAGATTGGGGTGGCCATTGAGCTTGCAGACATTGTACAAGCCTTGGCCAACTCATTTAGCGCCGGTGCAGCTGTGCCCCATAGTGCCATCGAGCTCCATGCCGCCTTTATACAGCACTGCGTCGATTTCGGCAGCTCTGATGTCGTGCTCGCTGTCTTCAACTCCTTTTGCCAGACTTTTGACACAGCTACCAGCGACATTCACGCTATTGTCCAGTCTTTGGGTCTGGATGAGGCTGCTGCCCAGCGCGTGCTCAAGGGCTACTTTTCTGCTTGGCCTATCGTCAACAGCCATGGTACGTGGCCGATTGCTGCAGCTCCAGCGCTATTTGCCAGCGACTCGGTTGGCCTGATGGCCATGTTTGGCGGCCAGCGCGGCACGAGCAACTACTTGGACGAGGCCGAGTGGCTATTTGACATCTACCGCCCGCTGCTGTCCGACTACTTGTCTCGCATGTCAGTGTTTTTGCATCGCGAGTCGCAATATAAGCCTGTCAGCTTTGTCTACTCCAAGGGCCTCGATGTGCTCACTTGGCTGACCGCCGCGAGCACGATGCCCGACGAGCAGTACCTGCTGTCGATTCCCGTCTGCCAGCCGCTTGTCGCTCTTATTCAGCTGATGCACGTCATGGTTTTGTACAAGACCCTTGGGGTCTCTCCAAGCGATCTGGTTAAACGCTTCAAAGGTATGTTGCACCATATGCTCTTCACTGTTATGCCACTAGCTTACATAATAATGGCCACCACTAAACATAAAACCTACTGCAATTGTAGTCGCTGTTGGCCATAGTCAGGGCATTGGCATTGCTGCCGCTGTCTCTACTCTAACCGATGAGCAGTCGTTCTTTGATGCCAGCGAGAGGATTCTCGGCATCCACTTGCTGGCGGGTGCCTTCCCGCAGATCGACTTTCCGTGCTACCAAGTACTGAGCGAGCCCAATTCCAGCACCGAGACGCGTCCTATGGTGTCGGTCCAGGGTATTACCAAGCCAGTGCTAGAGCGACTTATTGCTAATTACAACAGCCGCCAGTTGTCGCCCGCCGAGCACGCATATTTGGTTGTGGTGAATACAGTGAACCAATTTATTGTGGCTAGCGAGGTCACATCTGTGGCAAAGCTTGTTGCGTTTTTGCGTAGCCAGTCGGCGGACCCCGACCAAGACCAGTCGCGCATTCCCTATCCGAAGCGCAAGCCGGCCATTTCTGTTCAGTACACCACCATATCGGCACCATACCATTGCACCCTGCTCCAGCCAGCTGCTGAGAGGGCGTACGCTGTGGCTGTGGAGAAGGGGTGGGTCTTTCGCTCAGAAGATGTGCGGATTGCCGTGTGTGCTAGCGACGACGGCCATGACATTCGCACTGAGAGTGATCTAACGCGGTACTTGTTTAGCGCCATTTGCGTGCTGCCTGTCGACTGGCTGCAAGCAACTCAGCATCCTGGTGTTACACATATTGTTGACTTTGGGCCTGGTGGTCTCAGCGGCTTTGGCTTTATAGCTTACAAGAACATCGAGGGCATGGGTATCCCCGTTATCTGTGCTGGTGCGCTGGTCCCTCGCAGCTCCAAGCCGTACCTAGGTTCCAAGGCCGATCTCTACAAGGCTGACTTGGCAGATGTTACGACTGTCCCCAACTGGTTGGCAGAGTTTGGGCCCAAGCTCGTTTGCAGAGCCTACGATGGTCAGCTCCACATTGACACGCCCATGTCGCGTGTACTGGGGGCACCGACTGTCATGGTTGCCGGTATGGGGCCTACGACAGCCAACGAAGAGTTTGTTGCTGCTATCACCAACGCTGGCTACCATGTTGAGCTGGGCGGTGGTGGTATTTTCACTGAGAGCGACTTGGAACGTAAGATTGACAACCTCGTAAAACTTGCCAAGCCTGGGCAGGGCATTACACTCAACTGTATCTACATTAACCAGCGCATGTGGAGTTTCCAGTTCCCCACATTGCTGCGCTTGCGTTCTAGGGGCGTGCCTATTGTTGGTCTGTGCATTGGCGGTGGCGTTCCCTCTCTCGACAGTGCTACCACCATTATCGATTCGCTGCGCTCTGCTGGAATCCGCCATGTTGCCTTTAAGCCCAGTATTGTCGAGTCTATCCGGCACGTCATCAATATTGCCAAGGCACATGCCGACTTCCCCATTGTGCTACAATGGACGGGCGGCAGAGCGGGTGGCCACCACTCGTTTGAGGACTTTCACCAGCCGATTTTGGAAACCTATGCTGCTATTCGCGCCTGCCGCAACATTGCGTTGGTAGCTGGGTCTGGGTTTGGTGATGCTGAGGGCTCGCTGCCGTATATTACGGGTGAGTGGAGCGTTGCATATGGCCGCGCTCCAATGCCATTCGACGGCATCTTGCTTGGGTCGCGAGTCATGGTTGCTAAGGAGGCTGGCACGTCGCTGTCAGCAAAGGAGCTAATTGTCGCTACGCCTGGCTTGAGCGATTCCGAGTGGCACAAGGCGTATGATGGGCCAAGTGGTGACACGGTGACAATTACTAGCGAGTATGGTGAGCTCAACCACGTTATTGCTACTCGTGCAGCAGTGTTTATGAACGAAATGAGGTCCACTATTCTCAGTCAGCCACGCGAGATGCATGCTGCGCTGCTGCTAGCCCGCAAGGACGAGATAATTGCTCGCCTCAACAGCGACTACTTTAGGCCGTGGTTTGGTCGCAAGGCAGACGGGAGCGCAGTGGATCTGGAGGAGATGACGTATGCCGAGGTCATCGGTCGCTTGGTCGAGCTCTTGTACATCAAACATCAGCAGCGTTGGATTCACGAATCGTACCGCCAAATCGTTCTGGACTTTGTTGCCCGCGCCGAGTGTCGTCTTGGTGCAGATCTGCCAGAGATGTCGATTGTGTCAGACCTTTTGGATGTGCCTCCGGCCGATTTAACGCAGATCTTTTTGGCGAGATATCTAGCCGCAGAATCCCAGCTACTCCATTCAGAGGACATTCAGCTCTTTGTCAGCATCTGCAAGCGCCGCGGCCAGAAGCCAGTGCCGTTCATCATTGCGCTCGACTCGGACTTTTCGGTCTCTTTCGCCAAGGACAGTATTTGGCAGTCAGAGGACTTGGATAGCGTAGTTGATCAGGATCCTCAGCGTGTTCTTATTCAGCAGGGCCCAGTCGCTGCTCGCTATTCTACCATTGTCAATGAACCGGTCAAGGAAATTCTGGATGGCATTTACCGCGGTCATATTGCTGCGCTGCTTAGCCGCAACTATGGTGGCAATGTGACGAGTGTTCCTGTTGTAGAGTGTATTGGCGTCCAGCTTAGACCCGTATCTTTGCCAGCGAGCGTCAACATTCAGACAGTTGACTCCGCCCGCACGTATCAGTTGCCTGATGCCCAAGACCAGCTGCCCGATCTCGATGTGTGGCTCGATGCCCTTGCTGGCCCAACGAATAGCTGGCTGCGCGCCTTGCTGGCTGCGCCAGTGATAGTTGTGGGCCCCAGCTATAGCAACAACTATGTTCCGCGTGCGCTGCGTCCAAGGCCTGGCCATGTTGTCACTGTGGTCAAGGATGAGCTTCGGCCACAGTCGCTAGAGATGGTGGATGACGGCGGCGTGCGCATACTAAGAATTGAGTGCAATTCCGACAGTGGTGTCGAGCTGAACATCTACTACCCGCAGGCTTCGGACACGGCGTCCATGTGCTACTTGTTTGCTTATCACCCGGAGCAGCCATTGGCACCGATCCACTTGGTCACTGAGGGACATGGCATGCGTATGCGTGATTTGTGCATGGATGCTTGGATTGACAACGCCGACGTACCTACCGACCACTCCGATCTTGTTGACACGGACTTCCGACTGTACAGCGATGGGTTTGTCATTACCAAGGAGCACGTACGCGCGTTCTGCCAAAACGTCGGCAATCGCTCGAAGCACTACTATCAGGAGGTCGGTGGCAGCATTTTTGCGCCTATGGATTTCTTGGCTGTGTCGACGTTGCCCAACTTTATGCGTGTGTTGTCCTCGTCGGTTGCCAGCAATGACATCCTCAAGATTCTACATCTCTACAACAAGTACCAGATGGTGGACGGTGCGACGATGCTCAAGGTCGGTGAGAGCATAGGCAGCGAGTTGTTTATTGCCGGTCTGGTTAGCACTCCTATTGGGCGGAAGATTAAACTACATGTCGATCTCTATCGCTGCGGCCAAAAGATTGCCACTATCGAGTCGGCGCTCTTGTATCGCGGCGACTTTATCGACATTGACAAGACCTTTGACAACGTACTAGACCAGCGGTTCACTATTCTGCTGGATACGGAGGATGACGTCGCTGCGCTCGAGGCCAAGGAGTGGTTTGTCTATTGCGAAGATGCTTTGGTCCGCGTGTCACCAGGGTCTGACATTGAGTTCCACATTGACTCCAAGTACCGCTTCAAGAGCGAGAGCGTCTACTCCAGCGCCTCTACTGTTGGCCGCGCCTTTATTAAGACCCACTCAGGCCAGTCAGTGCATATCGCAGATGTTAACTTTGAGTGCGGAGTTTCAGCAAAGGATCCTGTTATTGAGTACCTGCGCCGGCATGAGGCGGCCCCCGACACGTTGCTATTCGACCACGATGGCCACTCGTTGGCGCCTTTGGACGAGACTCTGCAACCGCTAGCCAGAGTACCCGATTCGAACTGGGATTATGCCAACCTCTCGGCTGACGGAAACCCGATGCACATCAACCCTTACATGGCTGATCTTCTTGGCTTGCCGGGACCTGTTACTCATGGACTGTGGACCTGCGCATCTACAAGGTCTGTAGTCGAGTGCTACGCCGCCAACGACGAGCCTGAGCGCATTCGTATGTACCAGGCCAGCTTTATCGGTATGGTGCTTCCAAAAGATCAGCTACGCACCAAGCTGTTCCATGTTGGCATGAAAGGTGGGCGCATGCTGGTCAAGGGCATTACGTCAAAGGTCGGTGGCGGCCCGGTTCTTGAGTGCACTGCCGAGATAGACCAGCCAGCCACGGCCTACATTTTCACCGGCCAGGGCTCGCAAGAGGTCGGTATGGGCATGGAGCTCTACAAGCAGTCGGCTGCTGCTCGCGACGTCTGGGACCGTGCTGAGAAGCACATGGTTGCCAAGTACGGTGTTTCGCTGCTCAAGATCGTCCGGGCTAACCCCAAGGAGCTTACGGTGCACTTTGGCGGGTGCAAGGGCAAGGGTATTCGGCAAAACTACATGTCACTCACTAGGGTGTGTAGTAGCGACAAGAGCACGGTTGCTCCGCTGTTCCCCGAGATCACACTGGGCTCGTCTAGCTACACGCACCGGTCGCCTACCGGTCTGCTCAACTCGACGCAGTTTACGCAAGTTATCTTGATTACATTTGCTATGGCTGCCGTAGCCGATATGTGTGCCAGCTCGTTGGTGCAGAAGGGCGCTGTGTTTGCTGGACACTCCCTTGGCGAGTACTCTGCGCTGATGGCAATTAGCCGCCTGTTTTCGCTTGAAGGCGTCTTGGAAATTGGCTTTTTCCGAGGAATGCTCATGCAGCTGGCTACTGAGCGTGATGCCCAGGGACATTCGCTGTATGGCATGGCTGCAGTCGATCCGTCACGTCTGGGAAGCAGTGTCAACGAAAGTGTGTTGGCGCTGGCCATTAACGCCATTTGCGAGCACAGCAATGGGTTGTTGGAGGTTGTCAACTACAACGTGCGCGGCTCTCAGTATGTTGTCGCTGGTACGCTGCATCAGTTGGCCGTGCTGCGCCTGGTTCTCGACGCCATTGCTAGGCAAGGCGCTCCCACCGACGGCAATTGGCACTCCTGCGTTTCTCGCATAGTTGGCGATATCTTGGCTAGTCCAATCGACAGCAAGGCAGTACGTGGCCGTGCGACTATTCCTTTGCCAGGTATTGATGTGCCATTCCATTCTAGCCAGTTGCTTTCAGGTGTCGATGAGTTCCGCTTGCTCCTTCAAGACAAGATCCGGCCCGAGAATATCGACTATTCTGCGTTGCGTCTTTGCTATATTCCCAACTTGACCGCCGTGCCATTCGAGGTGTCGCAGGAGTACTTTAGCCTAGTACATAGCATTACTCAGTCACCTGTGGCGGCCAGTGTACTGGACTCGTGGACTGATGCTGCTTTATATGATGACGACGACATTGCGCGGCTAGCGGCGACATTGCTCATTGAGCTTCTGGCTTACCAGTTTGCTTCGCCCGTTCAGTGGATCGACACCCAGGATGTTTTGCTAGACAAGCTTGGCGTGCGTCGCTTGATTGAGATCGGCGTCAGCCCTGTTCTTAGTGGCATGACGGCCAAGACACTCAAGAGTGAGGCATTTGCTGACAAGAATGTGGAGGTGCTACACATTGAGCGTGATAGAGACGCAATCTACTACACTCAGCTGCACCCGGAGGCGCCCGAATCGACGCCCAGCGCATTACCTGCACAGCTTGAACAGCCCATTTTGCCTGTTGCAGCTACTGTCATCGAGCCTATTGCACCTGTTGTGCCCGCTATACAGTCGTCAGGGACCGCAGTAGCAACACTCGTTGATGCTCCACTTCAGGCCATGGATATCGTCCACCCCCTAATCGCTCACAAGCTTAAGCGCCCGCTGGCTGATGTTTCTGCGCTCAAGTCTATTAAAGCGTTGGTGGGCGGCAAATCGACGCTTCAGAATGAGATTGTCGGCGACTTGCACAAGGAGTTTGGCAGCAAGGTTCCCGACAAGGCCGAGGAGCTCTCGCTGCAGGATCTGGCTACTGCTATTGGGGCATTTGGCGGAGGTCTGGGCAAGTATACTCAGGCGCAACTGGCACGGCTCTTTGGCAGCAAGATGCCAGGCGGTTTCACGCTGTCGTCGGCGCGGAGCACTTTGCAGTCGACGTATGGACTAGTCTCACAGCGGCAAGATGCTTTGTTGCTAGTAGCGCTGACGATGGAGCCCTCCAGCCGTCTGTCTGGCGATGTGGAGGCCAAGGCGTGGCTGAACACCGTTGCTGAGGCGTACGCGGCCAAAGCTGGCATCACCTATGCTGCCGCCAGCTCAGGTGGCTCTAGTGGCCAGGCTGGCGCACCCGTTATCAGCAGCGCCGCGATGGAGAAGATGCAGCACGAGCAGCACGAGCACATTCGTCAGCAGATCCAGGTTCTGGCGCGTTACATTGGGCTGGACTTGCGCGAGGATGCACGTTTGACGGAGAAGGAGCAAGCAAATGCGTCCAGACTGCAAGCCAAGCTTGATCGCGTTTCAGCAGAACTAGGCGATGAGCTCATTGATGGAGTGCAGCCGCTATTTGATGCACGCAAGGCCCGCCACTTTGACTCTAGCTGGAACTGGGTGCGACAGGAGGCATATGAGCTAATCCAGAAGGCAATTGCAGGCTGCGCTGCTGGGTTTACCAGCACCTCTGCGAGTACCGATCACGTCACCCTATTACGGTTGAGGAATCGCTCCAGCCCAGGCTTGCTTCAGCTGTTTGCTGGGTCACTGTCCATCTTGCAAGCGGCCAGCGACGATTCGCTAGAGCCGGTAATAAAGCTCGTGTCAGAACTGCATAGTGCTTGTGAGCAGGCTCTGAACCAGCTGCCTGTTTACCGCGAGCTTTCTGTGCCTACTAGCCCATTAGTCGACATTGGTCCCAAAGGCACTGTGACGTACTCCGAGGTACCGCGCCCTGACGAACCCTCTTTTGTGGAGTATGTTGAGCACATGCGCCAGCCAGCGGTTCAGGATATGCCACCATTCATCCATCTCAAGAAGCTGTCCGTAAGCGGCGCTTGGTCTTATTGCCCCGAGTTGTCAACGATGTACCACGAGGGCTTGAGTGAGATTTGTGGCAGTGGTTTGTCGTTTGCTGGCAAGACCGCTTTGGTTACCGGTTGCGGGCGAGGCTCTATTGGCGCTGATATTGTCTGTGGTCTGCTCAGCGGCGGCGCCAAGGTCATTGCGACGACATCGAGCTATAGCCGCAAGACTACGCTGTTATTTGAGGACATGTACCGCACCTATGGCGCTCGTGGTTCGGAGCTGGTTGTTGTTCCGTTCAACCAGGGCTCAACAGGCGACGTCAAGCAGCTCGTCGACTACATCTACCGCGATTCAGGTGCTGCCAAGGGCTTGGGCTGGGATCTCGACTACGTCATTCCGTTTGCCGCAGTGTCTGACATTGGCAGCCTTGCGACTAATTTGGGTTCGCACTCGGAGTTTGCGCAGCGCGTCTTGCTTACCAACGTCATGCGCTTGCTGGGTGGAATCAAGGACATTAAGGAGCGGCTTGGCTACGAGACTCGACCATCGCTGGTAGTTCTGCCTTTGTCGCCCAACCACGGTACCTTTGGTGGTGACGGACTCTATGGCGAGTGCAAGATCGGCTTGGAGACTGCGTTCAACAGATGGAAGTCCGAGTCATGGCAAGACTACCTGTCTATTGCCGGCGCAGTCATCGGGTGGACACGCGGTACAGGCCTAATGTCTGGCAATGGCAACATTGCCCAGGAGATTGAGAGGCTTGGTGTGCGTACGTTCTCGACGCGTGAGATGGCCTTCAACATCTTGGGGCTGCTTCACTTTGATGTTCGCGACTTGGCCTATTGCCAGCCGATCTGGGCCGACCTTAATGGCGGTATGGGTTGCATAGCCGACATTGGTGGCGTCGTTGGCAAGGCTCGACAGGGAATTCAGCGCAAGAGCAGCTTGTTGCAGACTCTCTCTCGAGAAGCTGCATTGGACCACGCTGCACAGCACCCCGAGCCAGTGGTGTTGGCAGTAGCTACTCGTGATGCTGCTCTGTTGGCAAAGCACAAGCACCACTTCCCGACACCCCGTCACTACGACCAGCTAGAGCACTTGCGGCACCTACAGGGCATGGTCAACTTGGACAAGATCGTTGTCGTAACTGGCTATGGCGAGGTTAGCTCGTATGGCAACGCTGAGACGCGCTGGGAGATGGAGGCGTACGGCGAGTTCTCGCTCGAAGGGTGCATTGAGCTTGCGTGGATCATGGGCCTGATCAAGCACTTCAACGGCACGCTAAAGGCGACTGGCGCCGCATACGTTGGCTGGGTTGACGCCAAGACCGAGGAGCCCATTCGCGACGCTGACATTAAGCCGCGCTACGAGGAGTATATTCTGGCGCACACTGGCATTCGCTTGATTGAGCCTGAGTTGGTGCATGGCTACGACCCAAACAAGCGCACTATCTTGCGCGAGATCCAGATTGAGCATGACATGGAGCCATTTGAGACTACGGCTGACGAAGCAGCGACGTTCAAGGCTCAGAACGGCAGCAGTGTCGACATCTGGGAGAATGCCACTGGTGGTTCATGGTCCGTCAGGTTCCTCAAGGGCGCGCTAATCCGTGTGCCAATGGCTCTGCAAGCGAACCGTCTAGTTGCTGCTCTAGTTCCGACTGGCTGGGATCCGCGGCGCTACGGCATACCTGACGATGTTGCCAAGCAAGTGGATATTGTCACTTGCTTTGCGCTGGTGGCTACAGTCGAGGCGCTCATCAGATCGGGCATTACTGATCCGTACGAATTATACCAGTACTTCCACGTCTCCGAGGTCGGCAACACCACAGGGTCAGGTCTTGGCGGATCTCGGTCTATTCAAGACGTCTTTAAGAACCGCTTCTTGGACAAGGGCCTCAAGAACGACGTGCTTCAAGAGACGTTTATCTCGACAGTGCAAGCGTGGGTCAATATGCTGCTAATGTCGAGCTCTGGTCCGGTCAAGCCTGCTGTCGGTGCATGTGCAACAACGGTTCTCTCGATTGACGCTGCAATAGAGACCATCCAAGCAGGCAAGGCCAAGGTAATGATAGCTGGCAGCGTCGATGACTTTACCGAAGAGACGACTGTCGAGTTTGCTAGCATGGGCGCAACCAGCAACTCTGCTGAGGAACTTGCTCGAGGCCGCACACCGTCAGAGATGTGCCGCCCGTGTACGTCGACGCGCAATGGGTTTATGGAGGGCCATGGCGCCGGCATTGTGACGCTCATGTCAGCAGCGGCAGCAATCGAGTTTGGTGCGCCTATCTACGGTATCATTGCCATGTCGGGCACGGCTACTGACAAGCAGGGCCAGTCAGTGCCAGCGCCTGGCAAGGGTGTATTGACGTCTGCGCGCGAATCAAGCGAGAGCAATTTGCCATCGCGCTTGCTCAACTTTGACTACCGCCGCCGCCAGATGCAGCGCCAATTGTCAGCGCTCGACGCGTGGAAGCAAGAGGAGCTGGCTGACTTGGCTGATATGGTAGACGGCCCAAGTGACACGGTTGGGCTCTCTGCAATGGGCTATGCCAGCCAAGTTGAGGACGAGTATGCCCATCAGCGCCGTAGCTTACAGGACACCTGGGGCAGCGAGTTCTGGAAGGGCAAGCCTAGTATTTCGCCTCTACGCGGCAGCTTGGCAGTCTGGGGCTTGACGGCTGACGACATTGGAGTAGCGTCGTTCCACGGCACTTCGACTGTTGCCAATGACAAGAATGAGTCGGATGTTCTCAATACTCAGCTCAAGCACTTGGGCCGTACTCCGGGTCATGTTTTGCCCGTAGTGTGCCAGAAGTGGCTGACAGGCCACCCGAAGGGCCCAGCGGCATCTTTCATGCTCAATGGTGTTATTCAGAGCCTGCGTACTGGGCTGATACCCGGCAACCGCAACGCTGACAACATTGGCAAGGAGCTCGAGGCATTCGACTATGCGCTGTACTTGTCAAAGTCGATCCAGACCACGGGCATCAAGGCGGGTCTCTTGAAGTCGTTTGGATTCGGCCAAGTGGGCGGCGAGCTGCTGGTTGTGCACCCCGACTACCTTCTAGCCACGCTTACCAAAGAGCGGCTTGACGGGTACAACGCCAAGCTGCTGAAGCGCAGCGCCAAGTCCGAGCGCTACTGGCAAGACACGTTGGTTGGCAACCATCCGTTTGTTCAGGTCAAGAGCCATCCTCCGTTCTCAGCCGAGCAAGAGAAGAGCGTGTATCTCAATCCCTTGGCTCGCGCCAAGTACGGCGCAACATCGGGTGAGTACAGGTTCTAAGCAAAGCTGGTTTTACTGTGTCCATTAATACATGTCCGTAGCCTTCTTTTACCTAACTGCGTGTAATGGTGTCGCAATATCGTGTGTGAATAGTTTAGCAAGCAGCTTGACGCCATTTTTATTGAGCATAAACTGTTTGTATTAATAGCCACTAAAAACCTGTATTTTGCGCGCTTGACACTAAATTGACGTGTCCATCAACAATATCATATGTATGTGCAGGTTCGCTAAATTCAGCTTCGATAGCCAAAACCGCTGCCTCAGGATCAAAGAGGCCATTCCACACTATTAGAACTAGATGGCTTTCGGAAATTTCGAGCTTCGCTATTTTCTGCTCTGCTTGGTGCTCGCTCCAGGTATTGTCAGATATTAGGGCGAAAACATTTGTGTCACGATCATAAAGATATAGAGAGGCGTTGCTTGGCGTAAAAGAACGTGTTGGCCCCATGCTCTCTTTTAAGATGGTAAGGCAAGCAACATTTTCTTGGAAGGAGTACTTGTCAAGCATGAACTCTAGGTTCACATTATGAATCAGCACATGCACGGTCTTTGTTCCATTGCTAGTACCGACTGATAGAGCATTATCTTCTGTGCCACTATTGGGTTCGGGTACAGACATACTACTATAATAGACTAGCTGGAGTGAAGCGAGCTTTTTAGAAAAGGTTGTGCGACAAATAGAAAAGAAGAAAGGGCCCTCTGTCCTCTTTTTATATCCCCCACTTGGTTGGTAAACAGATATGATGCAAGCAACGACGACACAATCGCTCTACCTTTCTCGCTCCATGTACCTTTTCAAATTCCTTGCTAGTTGGTTTGTGGATGCAGCATGCACAAAGGCTGAACTGCTGCTTTGCCTTTTTGCACTAAATCAGAAATATCGCCTGCCCAGGCTTTCCAAGTCATTGGCCACGCTTCCGGCATGCAGTACGCTGACTGAGAGGATGCTGGTTTGGTTTGGTTTGGTTTGGTTTTTTTCTCTTCAAGGCACAGCCTCACCACTCCAAGCTCCTTTCCTATTCACTAACATTTGCCTTGTCATCATGGCGCCCCACAGCCCCGGTTCTGCCCTTTCTAGACTAGCACCAAATCCCCTCTGCGTTTCGTTTAGAGGTTTGCGACCAAAGAGCCTTGGGTGAAAGCCTTCCAATTTCTTTTTACAATTTCTGAATTCCTAACAAGTACGTGTTACAAGTGATGGCTACTTCCTCTTGGCGTATCTGGTAAACACGTCGTAGTAGAGCATGTTTAGCACCTCATCCTTGATTTCGTCGAGGATCGTCAGCGTGAGCTGGCTCCTGCCTAGTCTTTCGCGAATACGCAGCACCATGGCCGACGGCAGGCTGACGGCAGTATACGAATTGGAGTTGACAAAGACGCTGAAGATAGCAACCAGCTTGTCCATGGAGGCAACGGGGAAGGGCGTGGCCTCGCTGAGGTCGTACTGCGGGTAGACGGCACGCGCAGTCTCCAGAATGGTAACGGTGGGCGGGGTCTGCAGGCGCAGCGACTTTGAGTGCGGGTAGGCACGGTTGGCCATGGCTAGATAGCCAATCCCGCCATCAATGTTGTTAGCCATGCGCGCCATGTAAGACGATTCTAGCTGGTCGACGTCTTCGCGCCACATGTCCTCGGAGCCCAGGGCGACGACGGTGAGGCCCTTGAGGACCTGATACTCATCTATGAACGCGGTCATCTCAGAGCAGAAGCACGACGCGGCAAAATCACAGAAGAAGCGGTACTCGTATGGGTCAGCCAGAATGCTGTTGAACTCGGCGCGCTTGCCCAAGTGGCCGTCCTCGCCACCCGCACCGGCGATAGCAGCGGATATCGTGGCGCCCATACCACTGGCACCATGCATGCGCATCATGACATCGCGCGAGTGGCTGATGGCATCCCACAGAGGAAGCGTGAGCGACACCGTCTGCAAGACGACAGCGCACAGCCATGTGAAGAACCAGCCGGACCAATAGTGCGCAACGCTGATCAGAACCGTCTCCCACAGAACAGTGAGGATTACGCAGAGGGCTCCGGCGATAATTGACACAATCAAATCGTTGCGAATGCCAAAGGCGTCCTTGAGCGACCAGCACTTGACAAGCAGCGCCGGCAGAATAATAACGGCGTAGATAGCCGTGATGGCCGTCACAGGCATAAAGCCCCACATCATCGAGCACAACTCGCTCATGGGCGAAATGCTAAACTGCTTGTTGACAATGTTGATGGCCAGGGACAGCAGGCACGCAACCATAAAGTTGAGCATCACAAAAATGGTCAGCGAACGGTTGGTGACAAAGCGCTGCATCCGAGTGTACTTTTGTAGGCGCCGGTAGACCTTTGCATCGGGTCCGTTGTCAATGCGCGCTAGCGACTCGTGGCGCACTGCCTTGCTGCTGCCAATCTCCACGACTTGTTTCTTTTCGTTAAGAACCATGCCCTGCGTCGACTCGTTGTGCCCAAAGTCTGTCGTACTAAAGATGCTGGTCTGGCTGTTGCTGCGGTGGTGCCTTGGGCCATCGTCTTGGCGCAGGTACTCGAGGTTGCTGTGCGGGGTCATCGTGCCCTTGAGCGCAGGCGCATTGCTAGTTGCGAGCTTATTGGTCAAAATGTGCACGTTAGACACGACAATGTGCTGGATAGCGCGGGCGGCGATTGACGAGTACACCATCATAAACCCAATGTTGGCAAACCACATCTTGAGGAAGCACGGCCAGAGCTGTAGACCTGTGCTGATCATGGCTCCGCTACCCATGACAATGCAGCCAATAGACTGCAGAATAACGAGATTGACGTTACGCTGGGAGAGACCGCTGTGCTTATCGCGTGCCTTTTGTACAAACATGATAAAAGTGAGAATCGCATAAATCATGTACAACCCGTAGACAGTCAGCACAACGCCAGCACGGATTTTGTACTCTATTGAACCAGTGGGCCACAGGTCATCGACATTGACATTGGATCCGCCTGCGCGGTTTCTAGCCAGGGGTATCATGACAAAGAGAAAAAGAAAAAAAAGGGGGGGTAAGAGGATAGAATCAAAGAAAATATAAACTCGTCAAGGGGGAGACACAATACGGATAAACTATCACAAATATCAATGAGAAAGAGAACAGTGGCGAAGCGAGTAGTATCTGTGCTTGCAGCGCTCTGCGCGGCAGCGACAGCAGGGGATTGCTAACATATAAATGCTTTCAGGCGGGTGCATCATCCGATGCTTGACGCGGAGTGTCAATGCAGATGCAGCAGCCAGCTCCACTGGGGGGGCTGGTGGAAGGGGGGCTCTAAAACCTGGAAGATGATAGATTTGCCTGCCAATTTCCGTGTCTTTGTGAAACGACAAGAGTCCCTCCCCTCCCTAAACTATGTGGGGCTGCATCACTCAAAATCTCTATTGAGAGATGCAGGTTAGCAACAAGAGAATGAGGCTGTTTGGGCTCGGTGTTTGCTTCGTCCCAAGCATTCCACAGAGTTGGAAAAGGCAAGCTGAAAAAAAGGCATTCACAACCAAGTATGCATGGAGGGGTGGAGCCAGATAGGAATAGTAGAAATTCTGGTGGGGGATTGCCTAATTGCGCAAAAAACGGAGCAACCATAAAACGAACGGGTATATTAGCCCACAGTCTAGAATGCGGCCTTTTGTGTGGCCAGTTCAAGGAGAGCGTGTTCTGCCTGCCACACCGCCCAGATTTTTTGGGCAATAAGAAATGGAGAAATGGGGGTGCTCTGGCGCAGATCCCATTGACCCGCTCGCTCTGTCCGCTTGCCCACACGCCCTGCTGTTCGGGTATCTGCATGGTAAACCTCCGTGCTGGGCTTGCATTGAGCTGACCTTGGTTCCCTTGCCACATTTTGCTGGCTTGGCGCTGTGCCTTTGTTTCATGTCGGCTGAGCAGGCGGCACCATTGCATTGGCTCTGCCTAGTGCCCAAGCTTCCTGTGCCCCGTGTCTCGACATCAGCACTCGGAATAAATAGTGTCCGGAATCGCTGGCCCCTTCCAATGAATGTCGCCATTCAAAATCGGCGATCGACAGCGGTTCTATCGAACATTCTGGCCAAGTAAATCACAATAATAAGGTGTACATGTCGCTTAATGTGGAGGGACGTATGTGGATGCTGCCCAGATAAGAGGGTGGATGAATTGATGTGCCTTGTGCGTGTGCCTTTTTTGTAAACGCACGTAATAAACTTTGACCGGATAAAGACATGGGACACCCTGGAATGTTCGCGTGGCTGGTCTGCACCAAGGCTGCCCGATGCCAAACCTGACGCAAACAAGGTTTGCTTCGATAGGCAGTGCCAGCATTATGGCAAACTCAAAACATGTTTGAAAAAAAACCAGATGCAACTCAAACCGCATGAAAGTGTGGAGTCGACTCGGCTCGTGAAAACCTAATCCGCACTTTTTTGACATTGTTGTTCTGGGAGGGGGAAATTCCGCAGTCGGAGGGGCTTGTCTTCTGGCTGCGGGGAAAATATAAAGTATGCTCAGTTGCCACAAGAGCACAACCATGCACTTTGCATTTCTCTTTACCCCTCTCTCACTTCTTTTTTCCTCATTACTGCAATAATTTATCCTTTTTCATTTTGCTTCTTGCTAGCATGCCTCGTACCATGATGCCGACGCCGCCGCTGACACCGCTTGCCCTTCTGCCGACTGCCCAGGTGCTCCCTCACCACATCATTGCCTCCATTGCGCAGTACATTGAGCTAAGCACAACGGAGACGCCGTTGTCCATCAAGTCGAGCAACATCGACATTCCCATTCCGTCCAAGGAGCTGGTTCCGCTGGCCGCCGTTTGCCAGAGCTGGCGCGCAGTAGTCGACCCGCTTGTCTACCGAGTGGCTGCGCATTGCACATCTAGCAGCTCGCCATACACATTCAACAGCAAGCACCTTCCCAAGCTTAGCGTTGCCATCGAGCGCAAGAAGCAGCACCTGGTTCGGCAGCTGTATCTGTTCATCGACCTTTCGGAGCTCTTTACCGCTGAGAGCTTCATGTCGTTCTTGGAATTTGCCGAAACCGTATGCGGCGCGATGCTCAGCGTATACAAGCTGGCGCTGATACCCACGTATAGCAAGTATATGTGGCAGGCTTCTTCCGAGCAAGATGCCGTCGCCACTATGGACATCTCGACGGTGATGGACAAGTTTTTCACATGCATCCGCAGCCTGACTCCCAACGCGCGCATAGTCACTGCAAGCAACGGTTCGGGCTATAGAGCCTACCGCAGGTATAAGAAGGACCACGACCACGCCATGGCGCTGCTTCCGGGTCTGTTTGCCGAGCGCACTACGCAGCTAGTAGTTGACCAAGTGAACTTGTCGAGGCCACAGGTGGGCAGATTGGTGCCCGGCATGCTGCGCAGCATTTACATCTCGGGCTACAAGGGCCGGCAAACCCACGTCGAGCTCATACAGAGGCACGCCCCCTGGCTCGAGCGTCTGGAGATCGTCAACTTCACTGTGCACGCAATCGCCAAGCTTACTTGGGGGCCTACAACCACCAGCACGCGCTTTTACCCGCGACTCAAGCGGCTGTGCATTGCCTCGGTCGTGGGCTTTAGGACGAAAAAGATGCGCCAGCCTACCGTTGATCCGTTCCCGGCGCTTGAGGTGCTCGATTGCCGGAGCAGCTTCCCGTTCACGACGTCGGTTGTTCTGGGAGGCGGGCAGTCTCACTTGCGCGTTCTCAAGCTCCGCATGGACACTGAGCTGTTTGAGACAATGGAGCGCGGGGGGCTCTTGAACGAAGCATCGTACAAGAGGCTCGAGGTGATCTCACTGGCCTGGGCTGAGCGCAGCTCGTTCGGCAGACAGGAGCATTCCGAGCGCATGTTGCTAAAGTCGTTTGAGGTCGGCGCAAAGACGCAGGTTGTGTATGCCAACCGACTAACTATTCCGGACTTTGACTTGGTTCTGCCCAAGATCCGGCTCATGAACACCCTGCGCGTTCTAGACTTTCAGGAGACTGCGCTGACGATTGCGCAAGCAGTAGTGCTGCTTAGCGGGTTTCCCAAGCTGCATGAGGCCAGCCTGTTTTTGCGCGAAGTTCCTGGCGATAGATCCAGGCGCATGCCTACGGCTGAGGAAGTCGCAGAGTTTGGCAAGCGGTTTATCGACTGCCAGTCTTCGGTGTCATTCCTGAATATCAGCAAAACCCAGTTCGCTAACTCTCGGCGCGCGGGCGAGTATATCGTTTTGATGACCAATGTTCTGCCCAGCGTTACGCGCGTTCGCATTGACTGCTCTACAAAGATACGCTCGAAGAAAGTGTGCAAAGGTATCAAGTTTGCCTTACAACGGGCGATATACCGGTTCAAGCGCGTTCAGGAAATCCAGTATGTGGGGGAGGACTAGGGCAATTTTTTTGTTTATAATTTTCATTTATATATATATATTTTTTCTTCTTCTTCAAGCAGCAACGCTATTGGTCCTATTGCTGCCTATTGAATCTCGGTAGATCACTCGCTCGGGCGTGGAAATAGCAGAGCTGCAAGACGGGTCGCGAAGTGTGGCCGATGGTGACAGCTGCTCGCTGTAGACGGGTGGGCAGTCATCGCGCAGAGGCGAGTACTTTGGCAGTGGCTCCGAGCGCCTGCTCTCGATATCGGCTGCACGGCCTCTGCTACTTGCAATCTGGCGACGGCGGCATCGATCAAAGACCGCGCAAACCACGATACAGATGAAAAACCCAATCAGTATCGACGACCAAATGATGTGAATCCAAGCGTGACGATTGTAGCTACAGGTGCCATTGGCGGCACAGCCCATGCCCTTGTGAGATGATGATGGTGCTTGCTGAAAGCGAGCGTGTGTGAGTGTATCATTCATAGCCTAACAGCAAAAAGGATTTAAGGCTGAATTGTTTTGCAAGTGAAGAGAGCTAGCATGGGTTCTGTCTTTTTTTTTTCTTCTCTTTTAACATTTTTGTCATTATTTGCAAAGAGCTGCAATGTGCATAATTTATTGCGCCTCCAAGCTATGCACGCTAATGCAGAGTAAAAAACATGGATGAATATCTTCCGACACATAGTAGAGCACTGCCCGTCATAGCCTAGGCCTCGCAGTAGAGAGAAATATCAATGAAATAGCTGATCAAGTAAAGAACCGCGTGTTTTGAATCTGTAGACAACCGCTGCCAAGGCGTGGGGAGCCAAATGCCGTTCCTGAATGTGTGTGCATTCGATATGCAGCTCTCTCACATGCCATCTCTCATCACAATTACAGACCACCGGTTACTAAGCAAGGACTGAATAGAGATCTTTCTACTCTATTGCGCCTTTGAAAAAATAATTAATTCAAGCAATTACAAATTGTAGCTAGTGGCCACTCGTTCTCTTCTGACTTTTGGCAGTATAAAAAAAGCACTGTGGTTCTCTTGAATTGCTAGAGGCACTAAATACATTAGGCAGCATTTTACCAAGTCTATCTAGCTACCACAAGGGCTTTTTTCGCTATTTCATGTCATGGCTGTAACCGAAATCACAGAAGTGGACGAGCTTTGCAGTATGATCAGCAAACACAAGCGAGTGGTCGCATACTTTACATCCCGCCAATTGATGTCCTATATAATCATGGGCGGAGAGCTCGATGATTTGTCTCGTGAGTACAAGAATATCAAGTGTCTCTTGGTTGATGTTGACGCAGTACCATTTGTTTTTCTGGCCCATGACATTCCAAAGCTACCAGAGTTTAAATTCTTTAAAGATGGACTAGAAATCAATTTTGCGGGAACAGGGACCATCTACGGCCTTCAAGATGCATTCTTTTGCCTGGACGCAATGGAAGACGCTTGATTTAAGCTTTATTCTTTTCTCTAATGCTGATCTGAATAAACACGACTTGAATCAAGGGCAAGCGCAAGTAAGACAAAAAAAGAATATGACGACGGCGTCGATCGCTTTAGCACTCTATTGATTGAGCCCCAGGCCCATCAATCGCCATGCGGTAAGTGTATCGCCATTAGTTTAAAGACCAAAATAACTGCGGGGGAAAAGGGAGAGCTATCTGAGGCTAGCCCGCTGTCTCTGCCCAAGTTTCATTACCCCCGCAGTCTAGACCGCAATTTGACTAATGAAGGGCTTTATCACATTAAGGCGAGACACTAGAGCTAGCAACAATTGCAAGTAGAAAGAGAGGCGTTCCAGTGACTTGTATAAATGTACAACTTGTGGCCGCCACCCACCCCCCTTGGCTTTTGCATTTCTCTCAAACCCGCAGAATTCTTCTTCTCGCTTGATACTCACGCCCGCCTTTTAGCAAGCACCAGCTACTAACAAACCCCGTCTTAATTTACAATGCAGTCCTTCACTCTCGCCATTGCCAGCATCGCCGCCGTTGCCTTTGCCGACAAGCCCGCAGGATACGCTACTCCCTATGCTCCCGCCCCTGCTGCCTACGCACCACCTGTCCAGGCTTATGCTGCACCTGTCACAGTAATTCAGAATGCTGCAACTGCCGAGCCCACTGTCACTGTCACCGTGACCAACGGCGCCAGCAGCAAAGTCCTCTCGCTGGGTGCGGCTGCTTTGGCCGGTACTCTCGCTTTCGCTTCATTCATGTAAAACAACTTGCATGATGTAATCGTCCGAGAGTAGCTTTATGTTAGCTGTTTCTAGATAATATATATCCAGCCCTATAAAATGACGCGGTTTTTAGCGAGATAGATTCAAAGGCATAAAATGCAAATAGCCAACAAAAAAAGGTCTATGAAACTAGGCCAATTGCCCGCAAGCTATTACTTGCGACTAACTGATTGATTTTTTTCCAATAAAAAAGTATTAGACCCTTTTCCAATACCTAGACACTTGCCAAAAATATATTGCAGTAAGCCCCAAGACAATCTTAACTTGGCTAGAGTCGAGGCTTGCTCTTAGTCTGGCCTAAAGCTCCAATATACGCTAATTTAGGTAGACAATCTTATCCAAGTTAGCAGCCTGTTAGATAGTACTATGCGAGTTTAGAGTATACTCAATAAATATATATCCTAAAATTGGGGCTAAAATAACTCAAGAGATCTCACACCACTAATGCCCCGTAGCGCCATATTTAAACAGCGCCGCCATAGTCGCTTGTAATCATAATCGCAAGATTATAATCATGGACTCATAATCGCGATCTGGCCGACTATACTCGCTGCTATCCAACACAGTCACTAGGTGGCAGATTCGGAGAGAACGGCAGCTCCTTGAAAAGATAGAGCTGCCTGCCGCGCCCAACCTTTAATATTTTCCAGCACATCATCTTTCCTAAAAGGCGACATAAATAGTGGGCTGCGGTTCTTCAAAGTGTCTACAAAGAATTTTCGCCCACCAGTGGGCAGCTTTAAACAACTGCCTAGATCTGAGCACCGAGAGTAAGCAAACCTGGTTCCCTTGTCTATTGTATTTATTACGATATTTAAAATAATGTCTGGCCTCACCCTTCATTATCTAGCAGCCAGATCAAGTTAACATCTACTTGCCTTTGTCACGCCTAGAATTGATAGCGAACGGCTAGTATTTTCAAAGGCGGCTGAATATATATTGTCTAAAGACAGCTATTGTTAAAGCTATTAAATCAGCCGATTACATCATGCAAGTTTTTACATGAAAGAGGCAAAGGCAAGAGTACCAGCCAAAGCAGCCGCACCCAGCGAGAAGATATTGCTGCTGGCGCCGTTGATGTGAGTGACGGTAACAGTGGGCTCGGTGGTACCGGCAAACGCGACTACCTGCGCAGGCGCGGCATAGGCCTGAACAGGAGCTGGTGCGTAGGCGGCAGGAGCGGGAGCATAGGGAGTAGCGTATCCTGCGGGCTTGTCGGCAAAGGCAACGGCGGCGATGCTGGCAATGGCGAGAGTGAAAGACTGCATTATAAATTAGAGGTTGCTTGAGGTAACGGTGAACGTCGTGTAGGTATCAAAAGAGATGGTGACTAAATGTGATAGAGGAGACAGCAAAGTTCCTTGGCGCTCATACATCGCCCCTTTTATCCTTGCCCGAGAGGCCAGCTATTAGAAAACTAGCAGAAATAAATCAATATTTTGTGTGATATACGCTGGTTACGGCGATCAGTCGCAGATCCAGACATCAGTTAATGGGCGCACATCAAATAAGTTGGTCTAGACTGGCGCGGCATGGGGGATCGATTTTGGACCAGATGTGAGCGGCGCAAGGGTCAGGGGGGAAGCAAAGGGGTGACGTCAACAGCATGACGATTCGCCACAGCTTGTGTAATGTCGCTGGAGGGAGTATTCGCCTATAGGCGGGTGAGGAGAAGAAGGCGAGCATCCCGCGCTACTCTCTTGCCTCTTCAGCTTTTTTCTCTCCCAATTTTTGAGCACACCTTCGAATATGAGACAGATTCTATTCCGCTTTGGAAACCTAAAGTTTACACGCGAGTTTGCGCCATTCCTTGGCATTTTGTCTGGAACGGTGTTGTATGGAGCGTACACGGGTCTCCACCACTTATCTGACCCAGGAGTACGTCTGCACCGCAGCAACCAGCACTAGGAAATAAGCACGTTTGTCCCCAGCAAAGTGCCTCTTGCCCTGATGTGCTGCAATCAGCCACCATGATCAGCAAAAAAAAGATCCACTTCCTTGGTTGCCTTTTCTACTCCTAGCTGTAAATTTGTACTGTTTAAATGCAATTCCAGTTACTCCAGTTAATTCAGGTCACAACAAAGCGACAAGGGCACGACGATGGGCAACAAGAGCCTGGGCTGAACTTTGTATACCCAGCCTGTCCCAACTGCAGTCGCAAAGTAACCAAAGCCGCAGCCTGGGTGTGTACGAATTGTGACTTGCAAATTGGCAACAACAGAGTGAAATGGACATACCGAATAGGCCTAACCCTCCTCAACCCCAGTATCGCGCATAACAACAGGAGGAGCGAGATGCCAGCAAGCATTCTGGGAACCACCGCCGATGCCTGGTTCGGGTGCACAGCAGCAGAGTGGGTTGAAGAAACCAAGCGCGCCAGCGAGGTATTCCAAAGCCACCAACACGAGGCCCAGTGGATAGCACATATGGCAGAGCAGCTACTAAGCCTCATATCCATGGGCCTATGCGGCGGTGCTGTCGGGCAGTACCAAGGAGTAGCGCTACGTCAAGATGCGGCTCCCCACGGCCGGCGCGGTGGCAGGCAGCAGTATGTAGTGACTCGATTCTGCGCCAACAAGGGCGACCAGCAGGCAGTAACGATCGTGGAGATGTGGCGGCAGATCGTGCGCCAAGCCCAAAGCGCTGCTGGGATCGGCGACTGCGGAGAAAACCCCCATTGCTGGGATTATGCTTCGGCGCTGGCGGCTGGCCCGTTCGTGGAGTCATTACCCGAGCGAGATCCGCCGCCCGAAGAGACGCTCTCTCACGCAATCGACACGAGCTGGGGCTCTACTTGGGACAGCGAGCCAGCGCTGCAGCCAGTATCCCACCACCTGTCGACGCCTAGCAACAGCCATGCAGCGACAATGGCTGAACTAGACACGGACGCGCTTGTAGAGCAGTACCCAGAGCTATTCAGCTCATTCACGCAGATCTCATCACTCAGTCCCATGGTATTGACAAACAGCCAGCTATTCTCGTGGAGTCAGTGGGAAGAAAGCTACAAGGACGATACCCGCTACAGCCTATTCGTAGACTCGCAAGCCAACGAGTGGAAGGCCACGCCAGCCTCCGCAGACCCTCGACGTGCCTACGATGCTACGCCGCCTGATACCATGATGCGCCGATTAGCAGCCACGCCAGAGTCTGTTGCTCGGGATATCCGCGCCGCCAGGGAAGAATCTCGTTGCGCCAGTAGGGCGTTAGACCTGGCCAATGTGCCAAAGATCCTGGCTCCAGCTACCCCGGCACCACAGCTGCTACTAAGATCGCCATCAGCTGCAGTGGCTGGTACCTTTGTGCCCGAAACGCCGATACTGCGGCGCAAGCACTCGCTCGACGCTAACGTCGACTATGTGCCAGAGACACCGTTGCATAAGCTGGCTTCTCGTGTTTGTCGACCGCCACCTCACTTTTCTATTGCATCCCAATTGCTCCCCCCACCAGCCAGGCTACCGGAGAAGAAAAGAAAGTACAGCCGGAAAAAGCAACCCGTGTCAGCTGCATCGAAAGTACGACCGCTGTCTCTAGCCAAGAGCAAAAGCAATAATGATATCATCTGAGGCTCTCGTGTGCTTGAGCATAGGAATGGCGTCATCACGTGTACATTAAAAAGAGTGGAGCGGGAGATACGACGAGACCTCTTTTTTCTCCTTTTTCTCCTTTTTCTCACGCTCAACTAGCAGTTATTTTTACTTCCACTCTGTAATACTACAAAAAGAAAAAAATGAAGGCCAGTTCTCTCGAACGCTACACTGTGCACGATGTGCTCAGTCACCGCAAGTATCCAACGCTCCGCCATCCCGTCAACGACACAGCCACAGTACAAGAAGCTTTGCACCAAATGCGCAAACACAACATGGTCTCGCTCCCCGTCCTCAGCTCCTCTTCAAAGGACCATCCCCTGGTCGACGTAATATCCATCTACGACTTGCGCGACTACATAATCCACTCTCCAGTAAGTAAGAAAAAAAAAGGAAAGATCACCTCTCTCCACTGATTTCTCACGCTAACTCCTCCGCATTGTTGCTAGGGTCTGGACAATGAAGTGCAACTGCAACTGCTTTCAGGCCGCGCATCGGGTGCTCGCACTGTACTTAGCGATACAGTAGCTCAGGTAGTTGCCTCGCGCAAGCACGCCACCCAGGAAATAGCTGCCACTGCTCCGCTACAGTCTCTTATCCGCCTGTTCTCCACCCTCGGCCATCACAAGGTTCTAGTTACCGGCGTCGAGGCAGTAGGCACTAAGGCCCGCAGCGTACCACGCACCAGCAATGAGCTTCCCCGTCGTCATCGCGAATGGTCAATTGGCAGCGGCTGCTCGTTCTCATCGATGGGGTACCCCGACTCCATCTACGACTACGAGGACAGCGACGATGACGATGGCGACGATGAGGGTACAAGCCAGATGTGGGGGTTGACCCAGTACGACGTCCTGCACTTTATCCAGCACCACAACCACCAGGTCGGCCACCCAATTCTCGACACGCCGGCGACCTCAATAGCCTCGACGAAGCCCCTGTCCTCAGCAGCGGTTATCGCCCAGTCCTCCTCCGGCCTACTGCCAGCGCTGACCATCAGAGACTCGGCGCTCTTTGCAATGAAGCAGCTCCGCGACTCGCACACAAGCGCATTGCCAGTAGTTGACATCGACGGTCGCCTGGTAGCCGAAATAGCAGGCACAGGGATGCGCTACCTAACGGAAGACAAGATCGGGTACCTAGGCAAACCCGTCCTCGCCTTCATCAACGGCCTACAGCTGCCAAAGGCCAATCCCTACGTCATCCACGAGCATTTCACAATGTCGCAGGTAATGACAGGTCTCCTGCGAATGAACCAGGACAGAGCTTGGCTAGTCGACAGCGAAGAAAGACCAATATGTGCGATCTCAATTACTGATATTCTAAGCTTTCTACTCTAAAAAGTCAAATTGACATCTTGATCCAAGCACATCCAGGCTACGTCGCCTAATAATGTCCTCGACAGACCGCTCATTAGCAGCCCAGTCGCGCTGCGCCCTCACAGAGAACAAGCGGCTATTTTCGCTGTCAGCCAGCTTTCTATCCAGCACCTCTACGCATGTGTCAATGTGCTTGCTGCGCCGCAGATACGTTGTCTGCAACACATTAAACAAAGCTAGGCAGTCCTCCCGGGATGCCGTATTGGTGTTGTTCAGTCTAAGCATGATGTTGTTGTCGACTTTGCGTAGCTGGCGTAGCACTGCCTTGAATTTGCTAAGATTCAAGCATGTGCTCTCGCTCATTTCCACGTCCGTCGCTTGGGCACGCTGAGCCAGTTCATTAATCGTCGCAAGATCGCCTCTATCCATGAACCAAGCAGCAAATAAAGATAAAAATATAGCCAGTTTGCTCTAAAAGAAAAAGAAAGAGAGCCCCTTACATAATCACAAGAGCCTTATCATCAGCACTCTATGGGCCCTCATAGTCTCTAATGTCAACAGGCGAAACCCCAATAAATCTCCTGAAATTGATATAAAAAAAAAAGATAAACGGTGTTCTACACAAAACCAAACCCAGTACTACACTCGCTTATAGCCAGCAGCAGGTTAGCGCGCAACGTGTCAAAGGACTCGCACATGGGCAAGTCGAGCTGATTAAAGCACGTGTGAGCAGTGGGGAGTCTCGTCGGCGAACCAAAGTCCTTGTGGATCTGGAACTTTTGTACGCCCTGGTTGCCCTGCAAGTGCGCAAACCCCTCCAGCGGAACTTTGCTCGTCCCCGTGACAAACTGCAAGAGCTTCGCCCTCTCCTCCTGGTCAAACGACCGCACCGCCCGCCAGAACCACTGGATCTGCGCCGACCCCGAGTTAAACCCGCCGTGGTACTCCGTGTTGTTCCGCCAGTCATCCACGTCAATATCTGGCATCCCGCTAATCAGCAGCTCCAGCTCCTGCTCGTTAAAGATCTGAATCAGGTCCCGCGGAATGAGGTCATGGAACCCGGTCAAGAACGACTTGACCTGGTCCTTGATCGCCAAATACAGCCGCTGCAGCGTCACCAGCCGCACATACTCCGCCTTGTTCTCTTCAGTCACGTTGACATTCTGCCCGTTGGGAATCAGATCCACCACGCGGTGCTGCCCAAAGTCATCCACCTCAATGCTGAACGTCTCCTCCAAGAGATCCGTGATGTCGTTATCCAAGATCCACTCCAGCGACTTGTAGTAGCTCGGGTCAATCGCCTCCATATCGCGGTAGTCCACCTTGCGCCCCAAAATGTGCTTGTAGAACGACCGCGTAAAGTACGCGTCCAGCACTCGCTGGTCAACAATGGCCTTGCCGATAATGCGGCCGACAAACTTGAAATACTGCAAGTGATCGGGGTTGACCCAGCTCTGCGGGTTGGGCTGGTATGTGACGCGCCCAGCCGCCGACGGCTTAAACAGCGCATAGTCCGGATTAAACATCTGCCGCGCCAGAGCCTGGAACCACTCGCGACTGACTCCGCCAGCGTCGACTCCCTCCTCATCGCGGAACTTGACGTGAATACGCCCACGCTTGATCTCCTCGCCCGACTGCCCGGCAAACTGGTGATACGAGTCCTCAAACACCGTCTCCCGCCGCACGTTCAAGTGAAGCGATTGGCCCAGCGGCCGCTGAGTAGGATGATGGTGGTGAGTATGCGTGCCTGCCGAGGGAGGCTGTTGCCCAGCCACCGCAGTGGGCTGTCCTAGGCCGCCGCCCTGGCCCAGCAGCAGCGCCCGCCTGTTGTTGTTGCTGCCAGCACTAGCGTTGTCATCGTGCAAACGCTGGTAAAAGTACGACCGCTTATTGTCAAAGTCCAGCACGTGCGGATTGAAAACCAGCAGCGAGAACGACCCACTCAAAAGACCCGGGTTATTGCGCACCAGCGTATTCAATATCTTCTTGTGCCGCTCGGTAAAGTTCTGGAAGTACGTCTCGCCCGCGCTTGGAGCCACCGACATTGGTGATATCTGCGTTGAGCTGCCACCGCCGCCGCTGTTGTCAGTCATCCGACTCTTCTCAGCCAGAACAGGCTTGTACACAACCATAAAGCTCTCGATCAGCGGCAGCAGCACAGTCGCCACATGTGCCAGCTCAGGCGACGCGCCAGCACAGCGCAGGCACTGGCTGGTAGCCTCCCACAGCGGCACAAAGTGCGTGTCGTTGCTCAGCGACAGCGATCGCAGGCGCACCAGCTCCTGAGCCAGATCCTCATCGACGGCAGCCATGCCCGAGTCAATGTCCATACTCTCGCCCTCTACCGGCTTCGCAGCCTCCACAGCAGGCTTCTTCTCCGCCACGGCAGCCTTGCGCCGGTCCTCCAAGCGCTTAGTAACAGTGGTCGAGATGTAATCAATAGCCATGAGCAGCCGCAAGAGGCGCGACTGGTGCGATGACGCCGGCGAGAACTTGCCAAGCGTAATGTCGCGCACCTGGTCCATCTTCTCCGCCGACAACTCCATGACGGCAGCAACCTCTTCGCCAGCCGCAGCCTGGCTCTCCACCCGAGAGGCAGGCACGACCTCCCTCAGCACGTCCAATAGTCGATCGATCTCCTCGCACACGCTGTCCGACAGCTCCGATGCCCGACGTACCAACTCATCGGTAATAACCGACAGAACACCCGTCATATGCGACAGGTTCTGGATAAGACTCAACGTGTGCTGGAAGGTCCGAGACGTGCACTCGCCAGCCGCCAGAACATTGACAATAGCGCGCAACGCGTAGCCCGGAATACCTGGTAGCTGCACAGTCGCCGACACAGCTACAGCAGGGGCGGCAGCAGGCCCAGCAGGAGCGGCAGCAGCAACGGGGGCTCCCTCAGCAGCATCAACAGGCGCCACCTCGGTAGTCGCAGGCTCCTGATGCTGCTGATGCTGCTGCTGCAAGTGCTGCAAGTTGCGACGTACCATGCCGCCCAAAGGCTTGGTAATTGTCGACAACAGCTGCATCAAGAGCTCCGTGATCGTGTTGCCCTGGCTGTAGTACAGCGGCTTCTCCAGCAAGCGGAGCAAGTGAACAACCGGGAACCTGCTGCTCTCATCGTCGCTATCAGCGCGCGCCTTGCCATGCAGCGGCTTGAGCGCATGGCTGTGGTGATGCTGGTGATGCTCAACCAAAAAGTGCATGGACGCGCGTGGGTTATGCGCTGCCAAGGCATGCAGCACTTCAAGCGAGCGCTGCGCAGGGACATAGGCAGGGACGGTCGCATGCAAATCGCCCAGAGCAAACGCATGCTCAGCCCCACCCAACAGCAGCGCTTGCGGTTGAGTCGGCTGATCAGCCTGCACCGAAGACTCTGCCACGGCAGCAGACGATGATGCAGAAATAGCGAGGCGAATAATGGCATCGACATCCTCCAACGTAGTAGCGTTGCTGTCCAAAATCGCCAGCATGAGCTGGATAAACTGCGATCTGGCTCGCCCGTTCTCGCACACAAAGAGCATGATCCTGCTAACCAGCGGGCCAGACAGCGCGTGGTTAGGCAGGAAGACAAACCGGGTCAGAGCCACTAGCTCGGTACGACTCAGCAAGGGCGCGGCAATATCCCGAGCAGCAATCCTCTTGCGGCGCTTATCACGCAGGCGGTGCAGCTCAATCGAGCTGTCTCCCGCATCATTGAGCAATGGCTGCATGCCCCATCGGCTGCCAGGGCCAGGCATACCGATGCGCATGCGGTCTCGAACCATCGACTCGATCGTAGCGGGTTGCGGGACAGCATTGGCCGCAGCTGTCGCCCCAGTCGACAATGCGCCGCCCGACATCACACGGTCCTGACGGTTCATCATGTCATCGCGGTCCAGCAGCTGGCGCTGAAGGCGCTCCTGCTCCAGCACCTCCTCGCGGATCTCTGGCGGCAGCGCATCCAGGAACTCCTGGCTGATGCCGCCATCGGCCGCCTGAGCACCGCCTGCAGAAGATGCTCCCGCATTATTTCTACGCTGCTCAACGCGCTGCTGCTCACGGCGACCCTCAATAACCTCCATGCGCAGGTCGTCAGGCAGTGCCAACAGAAACTCTGGGTCAATGCCAGTATCGGTGATATCGATACGCTCGCCGTCGATAACCACGTACACAGGCTCGGCAGGCGGGGCAGCCTCATCCTCCCCCGAAGACGACGAGCTATCAGACTCCTTGCCCTCATCCTCGTCAAGAGCCATATCTTCGCCCCGCTCAGCACGCACCCGCTCAGCCTCGGCCTCAACCCTCACCCGCTCAGCCTCAGCCTCAGCCTCCCTCTCGCGTCGCTCTTCCGCTTCGCGCTCAATGCGTCTGCGCTCAATCTCAGCCGTCCTCCGCACACGCTCGACCTGGTATCTCTGGCGCAAGAGGTTCTGGCGAATAGCTTCGGGCGCCAGGCGGTTAAGAATAGGCGCGCCAATACGCGTCGTATAGGCACTAGCAGGCGCATGCAGCTGCATACGGGATTCCTCTTGCCAGCGATCAGCAGTGCCCAGTGGCGTAAAGGAGTCAATAGCTGTGGCTGCCTGGCACATACGCACCAGCTGCTCCAGCACCTCATGAGCCCCCGCCGACGCCCCATACTCCACACCCGGGCGAGCCACCGACTGCGACCCGCCGTCATCGAGCCATGCCTGCGGTTCACGCTGCGAGCCAGCACCCGAGGCGACATGGTGCGAATAGGCCGGGCGGCGCCCACTCGAGTGCATGTGAGACAGCTGCGTCGCCAGAGCCTGACCTAAGCCGAGCACGTCATCAGGCGCAGTGCGCAGAGGCCCACTTAGCGAGTTGCGTGCGACGCGCTCGGCCCGAGCCTGCTGCAGCCCAGTCGCACTGCGGTCGCCGCCACGCTCAGCCCTGTCGCTGCGGTCGACTAGCGGATGCAGCATGCTTGGTCCGTGCACGCCTCCTCCTCCAAGCCGAGACAGCCCGCTGCCAAGCCCAGTCATGCGAGGCATGGCAAAGTCAAACACATCCCCGTGCCTCCGAACCAGCAGCGGATCGCCCGTACCGGCTCCTCTGCCAATGGTAATACCCGACACGCCATTGAGTGAGCCGAGCCGTCCCAAGTTAGGTAGCCCATTGAGACGATGATGCGCAGCACCGCCTCCGCCACGCCCAATCGCCAGGCCGGCCGCCATGGTCTCCATCAGCAACGCCGACAGCCCGCTGGCCCGCTCCAACGCCGCTGCTGTCGTTGCTCGACCGCCAACACCAGCAGTGCCGTCAATGGCCTCCATAGTGATTTCCAGCGTGTCAGGGAAGCCAACAGGGAACATGTCTGGATCGTCTCCGCTCTCCGAGTGCGACTCGTCTTCGCTCGTCGAGCCACTGCCCTCGTTGTCGTCATCCTCGTCATCCTCGTCACCATCGGCGCCTTCGCCTCCAGCATCCAGCGCCGCAACAGCAGCACGAGCATTGCCATCGCCGCTAGCAGGCCGGCTCCGCCCAACAATACGAGAGTGCATATGGCCATGGTGGTGGTGGTGGCGGTGCGCATGGTGCGTAAGCGTGTGGTGGATGGCCTCCAGCATGCCCAAATCGGCATCCGATAGCTCGCTCTCCCACCCCCCATCCTGGTCCGCCTCATCTTCGCCATCGAGGCGCCCATCTTCGGACTGCACCACTTCGCCATCGAGATCGCTGCCATAAAAATCAGCCTCGCGCTCGTCGGCCGCCATCATGCGGTCCTCTTCAAACGCTAAAAAGTCTGCTGCCGACTGTCCACGCCGGCCACCGCCCAGCTCCAGCCCAAGTTCGAGATCGGTGTCGAGGCCCTCACCATCCTCATCCTCATCCAGATCAGCATCTTCATCGTCTTCATCGTCGCCGTCATCGTCACCAGAAATCGACCCAGAATCAGAGTCAGATAAGTCATCTTCATCGTCATCATCATCGTTGCCGTCGCCTCGGCTTCTTCTAATGCCACCGACGCTGCCATCCATATCCATATCGTCGCCCGCTTCAGCATCATTGGCGTTGTTCTCATCGAGAAGCATATTCTCATCCATGTCTTCATCGTCGCTATCGATATCACTGGCCGATGAGTGGTCATCGTCATAGAGTTCCTCTTCAAAGTCCTCCTCCATGAGATCATCCTCGTTAAACATATCGCCGGCCTCATGTCCCGTACGCTGGTTCTGGTACAACCCAAGCGCCGAGTTCTCATACAGGTCTGGCGGGACATCATCGTCCTCAGCAACCAGCGCGTTGTCATCCTCCAGCAGATCCATATTAAACCCGCCCCGTGCTCCAGTCGACACCGCCGATGACGGCATCTTGTCCTGCCCAGACTCCTCCCACGCCTGGAGCACCGATTCGCGGCTGATCTTCACTGCCGCCTTGGCCAGTAGCTCTATCGGCCGCAAGAAAAGATTCAGCATCTCGCGCCCCTGTGGGTGGTTCAGATTCAGCCGACTACCAGCTACTGTCAGCAAGTCGAGAATGCCTCGCTCCAGCAGCATCTTCTTGAGCATATTAGGATTCTCCTTGCCCGGCTGATCGCCACTCGTAACACCACCACCAGGCGCCAAGCGTCCTGCATGGACAGGACGCGCAGTAACAAGCCTGTGCGTTAGTCGCGCTAGGGACGTCAGTCGCGCATACGTGACGTCATTGCCATGCAATGGCGAGCCCGATGTAGCTGCCAAACACTCGCGGAACGCCCTGACAAGGTGGTCTAGTGTCAGATGCCTAGCCACGTAGAGCGCCGTGCTATAGCTGCCAGCCAGCAAGTCAAGCGTAACTTCGTTGTCGCCATCGACCTTGGGTCCTGCCACAGCCATGCCATCGTTGGCCGTCGTAGTAGTCCACCCTTCCTGGTGCCGCACGCAAAGCGTGCTCAATAGCGCCATAGCCCATGACGTCACATGCTGCGACAGCTGCCCACGCTTGATGGAGATTTGATGCCGTGCAATAGTCAGTACTTGCTCCAGCTCGCTGCCACCCGCTGCTGCTGCCGCCGACGCTGCCTCTTCGCTTCTGCCCGGGCCCTTGGGCGCATTGGCATTCGTGACTGCCTCCCGCACAATAAGGTCATGCACCAGGTGGCTGATAAGTGGCGACCTAATGCGCAGTGACGGCTGCTGGGGCAGACTCTGCTCTTCAGTAGCAGCGGCCGCGGCCGGAGCCTTGCCCTTGTTGCTGGCCTTACGTGGGCTGAGCAGACCAATGGGCGCCACAGGCCGTGCCACAAAGAGAGCCTGCAGCACAAAGGGGAACGACGACACGAGTTCCGACAAGCTCTGCATCAGATAGCACCGGTAAGCAATCGTATCGGGGTTGTCATCAGGCACGCTAGCAGCCGCCATAGAAGATGATGCCGGCATCGACAGACCAACATGGCTGGTCGATGTCCGGAACTTGCTAACGGGCGTCACCGGAGTCAGCGTATTCTGTCGGATTTCACTCGCAGCGCCTGAAATCGTGGTAGCAGCACGAGCAACCGGAGGAGGGCACGAGGTAGCAGGCTTGAGGGAGAGAATCTCCTGGACAATGAACTCGGCGACGCAGCAGGCCAGCCGCTCGGACTCGGCGTCCAGCTCGTAGGGCTCAAACGCAGGCAGCTTCTCCTTCTTGGCCAGGTACTCCATAAAGGACTCGCCGTCTTTAGCTTTCTCCTCGGGCTTGGCAGCATCTGGTGCAGCATCAGCAGGGCCCTCCTTGCTCGCCGATTCGGCGAGCTCTTCCTCGGCTGCAGCCTCATAGCGATCAACCTCCTCCTCATCTAACAAAGGACGCGAGCGCCACGCAAGGACCATCCAATGGATACGCATCTCGTCATTAAAGCTCGGCAAGTAATTACGGTCCACCGATACTTGCGTGAAAAGCTCAGGGTCACGCAAGGCATAGACCAGCGTCGAATTGACGTAGGAGTGAATGTCCGACGCCGAGAACTGCGGGCTACGGTACCAATCACGAATCAAGTTCTCCAACTGCAGCTTCAACACAGGCTTGCTTTCAACGACGTGGCGCAGAACATGCATAACCAGCGTGCGCTCTTGACGCAACTCGCGGTGCTGCTCCTTAGGAATAGTCATTAGCGCATTGATGAATCCCAGCGCAGTCTTTTCCTTAGCCCCTGCACCAGACGCCGAGAAGCTCGGCATATCGCCAGGCGCCACAGACCGCAGCGTCCGCACAACACTTGCCAGGCCACCGCTATCAAGAAACTCTACCGCAAAGACGGGGCAACGCGTCAGGATAACAAGCAGCCGCAGCAACGCGTTAAGCTCTGCCGGCGCGTACTGAGCCACGGTCGACCCCGCAAAAAACGCCGTAGCCATTCGCTGCAGCTCGAGCTTGTCGTCGGCTCCAAACACTGGCTCACATACCGCCGGCTTGGGCCGGCCACCCTCGCCACTGGCATCGTCGCCAGCAACAGCAGCAGCAGTGGTCTCATCTTCAGAGTCTTCACCCTCATCATGCGACAGAATGGGCTCGAATGCAGACGACTCGGACGTACCCAATGCCGCCGCAAAGAGCTGGCTAGCACGGTCAGCCTCAGAGGGAGTCGGGGCAGGCGCTGCCACGCTCTCGTCGACAGGCGCTGCAGACGGTGGCAACTTGGTCAAGCCGCGACGAGCAGCGCGATGCCACTCCTCCTTGGAATCCAACTTGGCCTTGGGCGGCTCAGCATCGCGCTGCAGAAGAAGCTCAGCGATAAGCAGCACGGTGGTCAGCCACTTTGGCGTATGACCGCCCTCGACATGGCTCTTCGCAGCAACATCGAGCGCTCGTATCAAGGGCGCGCCCAGCGGCCGCACTAGCGGATACATTTCGTCCATCTGAGGCACGCTGCTCAACAAGACCGCCCACAGATAGGCGTGAGCGTAGAGCCGCTCGTCGATGCGAGCATCGTCCTTGTCGCCCACAGTCAGAGTCGAAGCTGCCTCAAGCAGCCCAATAAGGGCACTGAGCAGCAGGTCAACCACAGGACCAGACTCGTTCTTGCGCACGACGAGCTCCAAGATTCCCTTGATCGGAATGACCGCCTTTTCTCCAATCTGGTCAACGATGACAATCGACTGCGGAGCAATGCTCGTTCGCAGCGCCTCACGCAGCTCCCCAAGCTGAATACGGTGCGCCTCTTCCTTGAGCTCCTTTGCCTTGCGCCACGCCGGCTGATTGAAGGGCTCGATGCCTGTTGGCTTGGCATCAGGCGTTGCCGGAAGAGCAGACTCCGAATCGGCAGCAGCATTGGCATCAGCGCCCGGCTGAGCGTTCGCCTCGTCTCCGCTGCCAGCACTGCTAGCAGCCGACAGCTCAGCCGTAGTGGTAGTAGTATCAACCGCCATAGGCTCGATATCCTGACTAGCCTCAGCCTCGGGAACAAAGGCAGAAGTAGGAGCAGGAGCAGCGTCAGCAGAAGCTTCGGCAGCAGATTCAGGGGCAGCGGAAAGCAAGTCATTAGCAGCGCGCGCCAGGCTATTAAAGTTCCTAATAAGCGCCGCTTCAGCCCGCTCGCGAGAGAATCCCAGTGCCATCAACTCGTCCACGTGCGCCGAGTTGGGTACAACAGGCGGAGCTGTAGTAACTGGACCTTGAGACCCCATAAAACCAGGCCAGTCCATTGATGACAATGCGCCTCCTGTCTCAGAAGTCGGAGCAAGCAGACGTCTGCCAAGGGCGGGGATAGGCGTGCGCGCACCGGCAGCACGACTACCTTCGGCTCCGCCAAGCAGAGAGCGGCGTTGATCTAGAAGCTCCTGGTAGTGCCGAGCGAGTCTCTCCCGTACCGAAGAGCCAGCACCGGTATCACCAGCCCTTGTCGCTGTCGCCGAGGCCACTTGCTTAGGCGATATTGCCTCATGCTGGGCGCTGAGCACGGGGCCCAAACATCCAATAAACGAGCCCATGATCTGAGCATTGCCACCGCTAACAAGCAGCGGCGATACCCACACAAGCCGAAGCGTGGGCATCGCTTGCAGCCTCAATTCGTTAACAAAGTCCCCAGGCCGGAACCACACCTGCTGAGACTCGTGCTCCTGACACAGCGCCAAGTACTCCGGGCACTCAGCGACAGGCTCTCCGTCCAGCACAAAGCTCAGAATCGACAGCATGCTCTCTAGAACATTCTCCAACACCTTGCGCAGCCGGGCATGAGGATCAGCTGCCGACGCAACAGAGGCATCCGTAGCGGATCCAGGCAAGGATGTTGGTGGCAGCGATGCTGTCCAAGCCCACATCGACTCTAGCACCTCACAGAACAGCTTTAGGCCACCAGCCTCAACGAACGGCACGAGAATGCGAAGCTTGAGGTAAATACGATGCCTGGCGAATACCAGCGTCTTCATAACAATAACTAGAGCCTGGTCGACAAGCTGCGCACCCGCCTCGGTACGTCCCGCATCACAGCACAGTGCCAGCATGCCAAGCACAAAGTCTACCAGCACAGTTGCAAGGGCCGGTCCGACCTTTGTCACAGTGCCCGCCTCATCTTTGGTCTTGGTAGTCAGCCCAAGGCTGTTAGACGCGCACTCAACGTACTCGCCAGCCTCCATAGTAAACGCGACCGCGGTCTCGGCCAAGTTTTGAAGGTTGGTACGCACATACGACTCCACCGAGACAGCAGATGAGCCTCCGTCGACGTCCATCTCCCGGCCCTTGCCCTTTTTGTCCTCGACCTGCGGCGCCTCACCAGCCTTGGCTGGTGGCTGAAGCCTAGCGGTCTCGGCCTCTACAGCCACGGCAGCCTGGATGCCGGCTTTGTACGACTCGGTGAGGGACCGTAGCACGCCAACAAAGTCATCCATCGCCATGACGTCAGTCAGCTCCTTGACACTACGAGCCAGCGATCCGCCTCCCGAGCCGTTAATCAGAGTCGTAATAAGCGAGATAATACCTGTGGCCGTTATCGTGTTATGCAAGCGGTCGTGCACAGCGTCATACTTGTCTTGTGTTAGACCTGCGGGGCTGGCCAGCGCCACATAGTCGTGTACCACGTCGCTCACACTCTGGCCGACCTCAGGACTAAAGGCCAACGGCTGCTCCAAGCACAACTTGAGCTCGCGGAAGAGCGCAGCAAACACACGTTCTTGCGACGTCTCCAGCAGCAGCGTGGACAGGCCATGCATGGACTTGAACGTGCGGGTCTTAGCAAACTCAAATGGCAGCAGCGGTGACCTGACAGCCTGCACGATCACATCCCAGCCACCCTTATCCATAAACAGGGCGCCATGCGTGCGTTGCTCCAGCATGCCCTCGAGGAAGGTCGTCGCCGACTCCATCATCATACCATAGTAGTCGTCGTGGTGAGGCATGAGAGCCACACCCTTGTCATCCGTAGCAGCCTCCGCTCCAAGCGCATGAGAAGGCAGAGGAGCGCGCAGCAAGTAAGTGTTTCCGGGGTCAATCTGGCGCAATGGCGAGTCAGCGGCGCCCATCAAGCTGACACGGCGCAGCATCTCAATGGTCTCGTCCATAACATCGTCCTTGACTGCTGGGAAGTGCCGCATAAACTCGTCCAGCACCGAGCCAAACAAGCCAGGCACATCGCCCTCTTGCAGCACGCGCACAAAATCGGGGTCGGAAAATGTCGCCAGCACCTTGCGGATGACAGTTGACTTGCGCACTTGCTCCAAGCCGACGTCATTAAGGCAGAACGCGCCCATGGCAGCTGGAATATGGACAATGACGTCGCCGTTGTAGGGAATGTGCTCTTCCAGAGCCTCCAGCATCGCCTGCGGCAGTCGCGCCTCTTGCATGATCGGCAGGCTTGTTGGCTCATTGTGCACCAGCGTGGCACTAATTGAGATGGCTAGGCCATAGATGTTGGCGCCAAACGCCGCTGGATGGGTCACTACCGTGCGCAAGGTCTCGGGCAACGTTGTCTCTATCAGGTTTCGCAAGCGGTCCTGGTACCCGGTCTGCTGCACCAAGTGCGACAGGAACTTGAACAGCTCCTTCAGTAAATAGATCTGCTCGGCCGACAGAATCTCGCGCCGCCGGTATGCCTGTCGCGCGCCATCGGGAAAGCGGGGCAATGCTACGGGGCTCGACAGATCGGCTGCCGCCTCGGGGTTGGCGTCGCTAACTGCTACAGCGCTAAGCACCTCGGTGTGGATGCGCTTGACCAGCGTAGCAATGCCATTGGCGCTGCAGAACGCCGGAAACGCCGGTGTCGCCGATGAAATAAGCAGGTCGAGCAGTTTAGCAACACGCCCAGCACTACGCAAGTGACCTGGATGCGAGTTTCTCAGTGCAGCAACAAACACAGGCACTACGCCGGCAGACACCAGCAGCTGGCCGCCATTCATGCTGTTAGCCATGGCTGTCAAGAACGACATTAGTGCACTGGTAAACTCGTAGGGAAAGGTGGGCGGGTCAGCGTCGTTAGTGCCAGCAGCAAAGGCCTTGCGCAAGACAAACATCAGCACGCCGTGATTGGCGGAGGCATTGAGTGCCACATAGGCGCCCGAAAGCTCACTGCGTAGCTTCAGCAGACCCTCCAGCACCAATAAGACCGCGGTTTGCACGCCTAGGGGTGCGTGTGCCTCGGGCTGCAACACGCCAATGATGTCAGCGGTAAAGCTGGGCTCGCGCGACAAAAAGGCGTTCTTGAACTCTTGCTCGCCCATCATAAGAGACAGCACACCTGCCGCATAGATTCGTGACCGCAGCAGGCGCAGTCGCAGGGTCTGGTCACCTCGACCCAGTGCCAGCGCCACATATATGCGGTGGCGCAGCTCGTAGTGGCGCGACGCTGGCACGCGGTGCGAGAGAACCAGCCGATCAAACGCCTGCTGCATTTGCTCATGTATGCCACCCGGTGCTGCCTTGTCGCAAACATCCCATATGTGCACGTTGATCGATACCAGGCCCTCGCTGGCCGTCGCCGCAGCGCCGTGGCTGCGCTTAGACGATTGTGCCTTGCGCTGAGCATGACTGGTGCCAGGCGTAGCAGAAGGGGCTGCAGCGGCGGCCTCTTCCTCTAGCAGCCGCGCCTCCTCGGCAGTGCGAAAGAACTGAAAATCGACTACATCGGCATGTTTCTTGAGCAGCTCCGTGTGCTCGTCGTTAGCCAGCATGCGGAATTCATTCGTATGCAGCACAGGCGCTCTAGCCTCAGCGTCGCTACCGGCACTGGAAGCGAGCGCCAAAGCAGGCAAGTGCTTTTTAACGTTCCATGGCTCGGCAATAGCCGTCAGTCGCGCGCTGATCATCGCTAGATTGGCCTTTATGTCGCGCTGGTAGCTCCAGCGCTGAGCAGTGCGCAAGACAACTCGTAGCGTATGCTCCAGAATCTCGGGGTTGCTGGCGTTGAGCAGCTGGTCGAGCCGCTCGACCGAGTTGTACAGGTTGCGGTTAATACAGTTCTCCAGCAGCAGCCTCGTAAAGTCCAGAATGGCAACCACCATCCGCTGCGTGTCGCGGTCGATCGCCTTGGTCTGGAACCCTGACAGGCCATGCTCCTCGCACACTTTGGCCAGGATATCATCGAATCGGTTGAGTACACCAATCCAGTGGTACATGTCTCCACGCACAAACGGCCAGTCAGTGTACGATAGAAGCACCCCATGTATGTTGCCGGCCGACGTCGTCTCGAGCTGCTCGCGGAGCGTTTGAATCTCCTGCGGCTACACAAGCATTTAGGCCAATTCAAACCAGCCTTATTAGTATATAGCTGCAAGGAAGACAAGCGCTGCCCTTGAAATTACCCAGCGCACTTACCGGGAAGCTCAGCCGCTTATGCGGAAGCTTTTTGATTTTGGTCATTGCGTAGAAATCCGTATGAGGTACAAAATTAAAAGGTGTGAAGAGTAATCCGGCTGGTATAGTTAGGTCTGTGGCTCGCCTATTGTTCGTGCCTTGCTACGAGAGACCCAAGCCAGGATATTAGAGGCAAATTTCGGATTGGGGGCTTTGCGGAAAAATAATCCAAATACAGTATAGAAAAAGGGAAGGCGCCTCGGTGTTTCGTCTAGCAGTCAGAGGTGAGAAAGAGTACCGAACAAGGGGATTGCTGTTTAAAGTTTTCTGCGCTTGGATTTATAAAGAGTGAATTTTTCTGCGAAGAACCAAAGCGCCTAGAAACTCACTGCGGTTCTAGCATGAATTTTTCTACCTTTTCCTCCGCCCCTCTGATTTGATTGCCGTGATTGATTTGGGCCTGTGCCATGTGAGCTTTTTCTGTCCTTGTAGTCAGTGTTTCTTTGCTGAAGGCCACCAACAGCCAAGCGGATGATAAATTGGCAGCATATCGGTTTCAGAAAAGTGGCCGCTCATATGGTCAGAGCCGAGGAGCTCAAGCAGCTGACTCAAGTATCCAACAAAGGTGTGACATTTTACAGGAAGATCGTTAAAGTTGATGGGCAAAAGCTTTGCAGCCTAGAGTGCAGCAAAATTACCAAAAGCGGCTATGCATTGGTGCTATGGAGTGACCGATATGGCGAGGAAGCAATCGGCGGTGTTATCAATAGCGAGGTTTAAAATCCAACCCAACTAGTATATTTGAGATTGTTGGTCATGATATAGCGTAACTATCATGCATTTTGACACTAGGCCACCAATCTCTCACTTGTACCAGGGAGCTATCAAGGAGCGTCACTGCAACCATAGTTTTAGGTTTTTTGTTACTTTAGCCTAGTTTGCTCCATTTTATTGTAGACCTTAATACACATAATTAATTGTAAATTGTATTAGGCTATGTATGTTCTCTGCTTTCTTGCAACAAAAAATCCAGATGGGTAATGTAGTAAAGATCGTACTATGACCTGTTGGCTTCTCTTATTAGATAAATGTGGCAACGCCACTCCATTTATACTAAACATTTATTACTAATAGACGCCTTTTTCCTGAGTCGTCAACTTTCCCCGTATTACCGTCAACATTTGTCTGTGTGCATATATGGGGCACACTTGTCTTTTTTGCTCATCTTCAATATGCGTGCGCCAGCAATTAATGCAAGCTTTGCCCATAATATCGCATGATTCCGTTATTACAGATAAAGTCTCCTGTCATTTCAACCCATCCTTTTCTCTCCCTAAGAATGTATTTCTATTCTATCCTCCTTTTTTGACACTTTTTTGCAATTACTTTTTTATCTCATAAAGCGCAGTATGTCTAACTACAACAACAGACTCGGTGATTGTACCTCAAGAAGTATGTTTGTACTGATTTACACAGGTATGACACACAATATAACTAAGCTATATAACTTCTTAGGAGAAGCACCATATCACGAAATCATAGAGCACTGTGGCGAACCAGAGGTTGTCGCTAATTTGACGAGCTACTCTACTTGGGTGCATAACACATATACAAATGAATTGACCCTAGTATCGGACAATGTTGGTACTCAGGACGGCTTTGAAAATGAAGACTTTTATAAGGAGAACGGTACTGAAAACGATAATCTGCAAGCAATAGAGAATGCCCTAGTGGAGTACTCTATTCCAGTGCTGATATTGTGGAATGGCAGCCCTAATGAAGCCAGTGTAAGGCAGGCCATAACAAGTGAGCCTAGAAATCCCTACTCTGAATTCGAGTTCAATGGGGTCAATATGATTCCTAAGGAGAAAGCAGGCATATCAACACAAGTTACAAGATCTAGTCGCTGGTCTGAATACAATTTTATTTTACCGCCTGGCTTCTAGCTTTTTCAGGCAGTCGCAAAGGGCAAATAGAGTCACTTCTTTTAAGTGGCATACAAGCAGCTAATCGGGTTTGCAAGAGCATGCACACACCTTCACAATCATCAGCCTCAAGTCTTTTTTATTTAACTTGGTAATAAACAAACGTACTAGCATTGGCAAAAACAGTGTGATGTGCTCCAACACCGATGTTGCTTCAGCCGAATTCCTTGTGCCCGCTCTCACACAATAGATGACATTCACAATTGAATGCGCTACCTGCTCAGCATAGCTCAAGGGAAAGTTCTGCGACAAAAAGCAATGTATCTGCTCCTCTGCTAAGTAGTATGCAAAGTTGGAATGCAATGGTTTTAAAAGAAAAGTAGTAAACAAAAAAGCAACTCTTTTAGACCAACGACTATTTATGCACTTGTCCATTAGGCTCACGAGCCACGCCTGAAGAGCTACCCATCAACATCGACCCCTGAAGCGAGGGCTGCTGTTGCACGGGTATGCTATTAAGCAGCTGGAGTTCCTGCAAGAACGGCGTCATGGGATTAAACAGCATAGGGTCGAGTTCCGAGCCCAGCAATCCATCGACGCCAATCATCTGCTGCTGGACATACGCAGGCGGCGCCGTAGACGTAGGAAACACGGGCCTAGATCCCGGCGCAATAAACAAATCGCCATTGCTTGAGATAGGTAGAGACCCACGTCGCACCTGCAAGCGGCTAGTGTTTACGGACGCAGGTATAGACGAGGCATCAAATCCAGACGCAAACGAGCTCATCTGGTGCACAGCCGCGTTGGCCATCAGGGTCTCACCAGGTATGGCGGCAAAGCCATTCCCCGACGACGCCATGGAGTGCTCGCTAGGCCCCGCAGAAGTATTCCGCGCCGAGAACAGCGTCGATATTGGTGGCTGAGTAGGCTGAGTAGGCTGAGCAGGCTGAGCTTGAGGCACGCTGTTTTGTATCGAGTACGACTGCATTCCCTCGCTAAACTGGCGGACTTGCTCCTGCGAGAGCTGCGACATGAACACGTTGAGCATGTTTGCCGACTCTTGAGCCGTGTCCGGCGTAAACAAAAAGCTCGGTATTCTGCCGCCCGACATATTCTCAGCCGACATACCCATCTGCTGCTGCTGCATGCCGTGGAGATCCGACGACGACTGGGGAGGAGGGGCAGGAGCGCTATAGGGTTTTAGCAGGGTGGAAAACGGCTCCATCGAGTGCTGCATCTGGATTTGCATCTGAGAGGACGAAGGTAGTGGCGCAGGCACATGAGCTGGTGGGAGCTGCATATGCATCTGCATGGGCAAACACATTTGGGCATTGAGCGCCTGGAGAGTATCTGCTGCAGATTCGCCAAACCCACCCAGTTGCATGGCAGGCGTGGGCTGACGCGGAGCGAGGCTTGGCGTGCTCTGTCTAGTGCGCTCCCAAGCCTTGACAAAATTACTCAGGATGCTGTGGTACTTTGACGACACGTTCCAGTACCGCGAGAGCTCGTCGCGCAGCACCGAGTCCAAAGAGAGAATTGCCGACCGCGCCTCCTCCTGCGCCTGAGGCGAGCTGCCCGCAATCATAAAGTGTATCAACAGCGTGCCCGCCTGGAACAGCGCCCAGGGCAAAAGGGCGTTAGTCATAGCCGATGGCAGAGCACACAGGTGATGCGCAATCTCGACCACTTCCATAGCAGCGACGCGGCACCGCTCCAAAGACCGGATAGCCAAGTTCGTTGACACATCGAGTTGCCCAGGCAGATCACGCAGCAGGCCCATGTTCTCGCGGTTCAGCATAATCACTGCTCCATGGTAAATCGCGTGCATACAAGCCACAAACACGGCAGACTCTGGCTCCGTCTCCATGGACTTGGCATGCGAGTACAAGAGCGACTCTGGCAGCTCCTCCTTCCACCGCAATAGCGCCGAGTCCAGTGCTGCATAGTCGCGACTAGGGCGGTCCTGCCGATGATCCGCACCACCAGCGCTCTTTGTGCCGTTGATGTGCTGCGCCACCTGCCCAACCACCGCCATGAGCTTGACAAAGCATCCCAATGCGCTAGTCTCGCCCGCACGACCGCCCCACTCTTTCCCGCTCCCCGACAATGGAGTGCCGTTTCTGCTCTGTGCCAGCGAATCGCCACTAACAGAGCCGCCGCCACTCTCTTCGCCCATCGAGCCATCAGAGGCATCCGAGGAGTCCGCGCTGCTCTTTGGGGACAAAGCCAGGGTGGTGGGCTTGAAAAACTCGAGAACAGACAGCGGCGGGGGAACAGCAGAATTCAGCCAGTCTTCGTCGCGCAAGGGCAAGAGGACAGAGACATCGCTGTCGTTTATGCCCAGTGGCTTACCGCCACCAATGGCCGTATACCGGTCCAGCAAGAATGCACCCCAAAAGGCCCGGCGACATGTTTCGCGTCGGGCAATATCAGCAGAACTCTGCACCGGGCCAGCGCGCAGCTTGGCATCATGGTGGTGGTAGCCCATGGCAATTGCCAGACGAAAACCCATGGCTAAAAAAAGCAAATGAAAAACAGCTTAGTACGACTGTGAAGCATAGTAGCACAATGGGTAAATGAATTTGGGCATAAAGTATGCATCAACCACCCTCCACACCCACATGTAGTGCAGAGCCACTGGTGTTAAAAAAGGTGCGAGATAGAAGACAATGAGAATAAAGAAAAAAGAGTGGCAACCCAATAACAACAACATTGCTGCAGTCATATGGCATAACGCAATTGGCCAAAAGAAGGACAATAGAAGCGCATGGCTCGCACCCAATAGCCCCAGTCAACACCACAACTGTCTTCCATTGACAAATGCAAGCCACCAAAAAAATGGAAGAAGCAAAATGCGTCCCCCAAGTGACCCGCTCAGTAAAAAAGAAAGGCAACAAGCAGGTTTCTTTTTTCCTTGACCCTGATCGGGAAGGAAAGAGAGGCTTAATTGCCAACATATGCAGGGGGCGGGTGGGGGACAAATAAAACAAGTACTTACATAGGTAAACCCAAGCTCTTTGCAAACTGCCAAGTCGATACTCGCACAGGGTCATGATAAGGGCAGTCTGCACGACTTCCAAATTAGGTTCAAAGCACGCATCATGGAAGAGCTCTCTCACTTTCTGCGAATACCTATCGTAAATCGCCCTACGCTCCTCCTCAATGCGGTTCAAGAACACGGAAGCCGCCGCACACATAGCGCAGACCAGGAGCAAGGGAGCAGCGCCGCGGGCATAGGCCTTCTGAAACTCGTTCCGCTGGATGATGGGCAGCTGGTGGTGCACGCTGTCGAAGAATATGTTGAGCAAGTGGTCGTCCATCAACCGGTCGCCCGAGGGACTAGTCACGGCCTTCGCCTGTTGCTGCGAGCCCAGAGACAGCGGTGTACCGCGCGGCTCGTCGTCGTTAGCCTGCTCGTCGTCCACGGGCATTGACACTCCAGCCATGCCCGCCGACTTGCCACACTCGGTGTCAGCCCACACGCTGGCTATGATAGCGCGGATCTGCTTGCGCAGCTCGTGCATTTTACTCGACGTCGCCATATCCATGGACCCCAGCCCCTGGCTAGCGCTCTTTCCGCGAGCCACTGCCGATTTCGCCACGGGTGCCGCATCCTGGCCGCCCTGGAACCGCCCACCATCAGTCGCTGGCACACCAGCAACAGCCGATACATACGCAGACGACAGGCCCTGAGCCATTGCTGCTGGGTCAAACCCAGCCATCATAGACGGCTGTCCGGCCATAGCCGAGATACCCGAGGTAGACGGAAACATATCAGCATACCCCACGCTGGACCCCGAGGGCGTACGCACCGGAAAGCACGACGTACCCGGAATGCCCACAGGCCTGCGGGGCCTTGAGGAGGAGGGACCGGCTCGCATCGTTGGTGTCTGGTTCGCGGGCGGCGCATGGCTGGAGTAATGAAAGTTGTTGACCGGCAGCATAAAATGCGAGCTCGCCTCATATGCCTGCTTCGCCGGGTCGTACATACCCTCTTCCATTGGGTCGACGCCGAACCCAGGGTCGCGCTTAAGATGCAACGAAACAGGTCCGCCATCCATAAAGCGAACCCCCATGGGATTGACTTGTGGCTGCTGAGGCATAGCCATCTGCGAGAGCGGGGGAGGCATACCGTGGTTCATATGGAACAGGGGCTGCGAGGGCGGCAGCATCTGAGTTTGATGCATAGCAGAATGACTGGTGGAGGCCGATGACTGCTGAGTATGCAGGCGAGCATAGGGGCTGCTGGGCGAGGCGAACGAAGGATGCATAGACATGCGTGCGCCATTACGACCCCGCTTCCTCACGGAAGGCAAATAAGTACAAGGGTTCTTGCTCTTTATGCAGTTATTGCATGAAGGGCGAATACCGTCACAGCGTATCTTTTTTCCCCTACACATTCGAAAAAGTGTTTAGTAAGCTGGGAATACAAGTACTTGACCCTGCGTTTATGCGCAATTTATGCACCCTCAACAGATCGACTGAATGACAAGTGGCCTTGCTTCACATGTATGAAACACTTTTGTTGCTATTGCTCACCTGCAATGTTGACATGCTTGTGTTAGTCGCTTCTTCTTTTGCTCTTGCTCTGCCACACTAGTCGGTGTAGCTGCTGCTACCGCCGCTGCCACATCTGCTGCACTGGGCAGCTTCTGCAGCTGACCTGTCGACGATGATGACGACGACTCTGAAGCTGCCGGCGGCTGGGCTCCGCCTGAGGAGTGCATCTCGGAAGTCGGAAGAGGGGGGATTGGCTCTTTTGCGCTGGCGAGTATTTATCTTTTGATCAAAAAGAGAGGGATTGGCAGACAAAGTGGGCAATCGATAAATATTGATAGAAAGCCAAGGGAGAAGGATGACGGTGCGTAAGGAAGAAGAAAAAAAGAACAAGATAGAGCGCAATAAAAGGAAGAGTGGGGGGTTTATCCACGGGTCCACGCGTGCCACTTAATGCAAGGGGTTTATAGCTCAATAAAAAGGAGGTCCTCTGACTACGCTGACAAGCCAATATCTGTGAGCTGAACCAAGGATATAATGCAGTGGAATAATAGAGTGCAAAAAAGGAGAGTGAAATGAATATTTTAAAAAAGAAGGGAAGAGGGGGATGAGGAAGAGGAAGGTGGAGGACGAATAATTGGAAAAAAAAGAAGAAAAAAATGCATCCCTCATCAGCCTCTTCAACGACTGATAAATGTGTCCACCCACAGAACGCCACCTCCTTTTAAAAAAAGGCACCCACCCCTCCCCGTTTACCCACCCCTCTGTTTTTTTTTCGCTCTACTACGGTCTAAGAATAGTGCAAGAATTTACTGCGTTTTGCATCCAATGCCCACACATGTTTGACGTTTCTTGGCCATCAATGGGCATTGAAAGTGCACATGGCCCAAGCGACCTTTAGTTATCACGTGTAACGCCAATCTAATCAGCGAACTGAGCTAATCAACTTCAGCTGACGATCCGCATCGCCGTCTCCGCGTGCAACCCCAAGACAGCGGAACAAGCTTATCGCAAGACCCTTTTTCGCCTCTTGCTTTTGTTCTTGTGAAAATAAAAAAAAAGCTACTACTGCTGGAGGTATCCTCTTTTATACATATTACTGTCTCTTTTTCCCACCTCTCCCCTCCTCCACGCGCGGACACGCCTACTGCAATAACACTATGCGCAAGGTCGAGAGTACTCGCTCCGGCAGTGCCAGTACCCGGGGTATGTCCGACGAAGACCCTGTCGTGGCATACGCCCATGAAGACGACGAAGACGAAGAGGAGGAGGAAGACGGCCGCGCTTCCATTGAAAAGGATGAGGTGTCCAATAAGCCGCCCAGTTTGATGCGGGCGTGTGACAGCTGCCGGCGCAAAAAAGTAAAGTGCAACGGCATCAAGCCCTCGTGCTTGCACTGCACGCGCATGAAGCTTGCGTGCCACTACAGTCTGCTCGTGCGCAAGAAGCGGGTGCGCCGCAGCATCATCGACAAACTAGAGGAGCGGCTAGAGTCAATGGAGCAGATGCTCCAGCCGCTAGTCGAACGGCTCTCGCCCAACGACCCAGTTATTGGTGCTGGTGGGTTTGGCCTAGGCTTTGGATTCGCACCTGCTCCGCTACCCGCCATAGCTCACCCCCTGGGTCTGCCCTACCAGGGCCAAGCGCAGCAACACGTAGCGCTACAGCACCCCCCACAGTCGTCGCCGCCACCAGTGCTGCCGCCCCCCCACATAATTGAGGAGCTGATGGAGATTGCCATCACACGGATGACTCCCACTGCACCGCCAGTGTCCTGGACCCAGCTAGTGCGCCGCCTGCACTCGGGTCAGCTCCCCGAATTCATAGTATGTGCCACCGTAGCCCTTGCCGCCAGATTCAGCAACCGCCCCGAGTTCGTCTGTACACCTCGGTATAATGCTGGTCGTGAGTATGCGCGCCGTGCAGCTGAGCTCGTTGCTGGCCTCGTTGACCGACCCGATCCCGACGTAGTCTTTTGTCTAGTGATGCTGTCGCTCTACGAGTGGGGGTGTGGGCGCGGGGAGTCGGCGTGGACATATACGGGGATGGCTACGCGACTGGCGCAGCGGTGTCGTCTGCATTTGATTGATGAGGATGATTTCAACGAGAACGCCGGCGAACAGGATCGCTCCTGGGCAAACACCGAGTGGCGGCGTCGTCTTTGGTGGCATGTCTATACTGGCGATCGCACGTCGGTCATTGTTGCCTCCAGGCCAGCCACTATGCACGACGACGACTGTGTGGTAGATCCACCTACTCACGACCACGAGTGGATTACAGGCACGCTGCCCGACACGGCGAGCGAGAGCAAGGTTCCCGACAGCTGGTGGCTAGTTGTGGAGCTCTACCGGGCATGTAGTCGAATATCCGAGTTTGCCAACCGACGCCGTCGGCCACAGCGCCGCAGTGACATACCTCGGCGCCAGATGTTTGACATACTTGATGGAGAGCTCGAGGAGCTGCGGTCTAAATTTGTTCCCTTCATGTCTGAATTCCCGCCCCAAGCGCCCTGGCTAATGAGCGGGTATGCCAAACAGGCCACAGCCTCTTCTATGGGAGTAAGCAACGCTTGCGCGATATACTTTAACATCCATCTCATGTACCACGCCGCCAAGATCATTCTCTACCGGTCCGAGCTACCCGAATACCAGCACGAGTCAGTCAGTCCCGAGCTTATCCAGCGAGCCAAAGCAGTGTGCATAGAATCGGCGCACCAGCAAGCCGAGGTTATTCGCTGGGCCCTCGATACCGTGCCCATTGAGGACTGGGATCCCCGGGTAGGTGTGTGGTCGCTGCAGGGGGCCTCCATCCACGTCAACGCCGCGCTCTCTGACGACAACACGGTTGCTGAGCAGTCTCGACGCGACCTCGAAGTGCACCTGAGGTTGCATGTGGCGTCGGACCAGTACTACCACTTCAATATGGCGATAATTACGATGCTCCATCACGTATTCAACCTGCGCAAGAAGCAACGCCTGGCCATTGCCGCTCAGGACCCAATTCTCATCCACGAGAACGACACTGATCCATGGATTGTGCCCCGATGTAGCTCGTTCCTTGGGTTTACCTACAACTACAGCCAGTTGCGCGGAATCCTTAATGACGCCATTAAACAGACTACCTACAGCCCGCCCGACACGACCGCAACCTGTCCTTTGACAATAGCCAGCACCCTAATGGACTGCCGCCGCGGTCCCGAGTTTGATCTTAGCGGCGGGCTCTGGCACCCGCCTGCCATTGCCAGCTACTCGCCTGCCGCCATCCAGCAGACCCAACAACAGCCTGAAGAAGCAGGAGGGCCCAGCACACCACGCTCCACAGCCAAGCGCACCCTGGCCACAGCCAATAGGGAGGCGATGGCCAAGCCCAAAACCACAAAGGGCCGCAAGAGTGTCCCTTCTCCTCCCAATGTGCCTCAGCAGTCGGCAGGCACACAGCAGCTGGAGAAGCTGCAGAGGCTAGAGGAGCTGCGCGCACGAGTAGTGCTGCTGCAACAGCTTAACAGCAGCAGCAGCCAGCCCGCCAATAACACTGCGCCGCTTGCTTCAACCAACTCGATGGGTACCGATGTGGACGGGTTTCTGAGCAACTTTGCTGCGAGCATAGGCTCAACAGCCAGCCAGCTAGGGAGCAATACTGGAGTAAGCGCATCATCCCTGCCATCATCGCTGGGCGAGGAGTGGTGGGGACAGCCATCAGCTGCTACCAACGGACTGCAGACAATGAACACAGAAGAGCTACAAGCGCTACTTACTCAAATCTACCAAAACAACATGCAATGAATAAAAAAAAGCAAGGCGACAAAATTTTCCAACTGAGATCTAGTATTAAACATGAAGTCCATTTTAAAAACATACTCCCTCCCACCAACATCGATGACCTTTTGCCACTGGTGCATCCACTAGTTGACCAGGTCCTTAGAAAGATGTGGCCGTGCGTTGTTGAAGTGCATCCACATTTTGGCTGGGTGGTGGTTTCCGGGCTGCCCCAGCCAATTTTCGACGACCTGTGGAATGATTTCTTCCTAGAAAATGAACTGATTCATAGTGTGTCGAGTGGGAAGATAGTGATTGAGGAGTACTCTCTTTGGCGATGCAAAGAATGTACATAGGATCTTCCTATCCCAATGACTTGGCTTAAATAATGTCATTTTGGGCACACCACATCCATGAAATGTGCAATTTTTGTTCCGATTAGGCTTGATGTGAAAGGGTAGATAGGCCCCATCTCCTGTTACAAGGCTAAACTGCCTCTTTCCGCGCTTTTTGCCAGACTTTTAAAGTTGTTGGCGAATGCGAGCCGTGCATCGATCTGTTCTGGTGCTAGTTCATGGGGCACAATATAATCCAGGTGGCGTTCAAGTCCCAAGCCGCTCCGCCCTAGCTGTGCTGCAGCGCCTCAGTCCTCGCTAACTCTTTCCATGGCACCTGTGAATCCTTGATGACTATTTCGCGAAATAGCTCAGTCAATTTGTTGTCTATGATAATGGGGGCTCGATCCGGTCTGGGGTGGTCTTTGAGGCTAAAGCCGCCTTCCTCAAAACGACGATACCAACTTCTAGTGGCGCGTGTACTAACGCTCAGGCCAAGCTCTAGGCCGTTGATAAAAGAAAGCGCACCACCATAAGAAAGACCGCGCCCAAAACATGCCGGAATGAAAATGCGAGCTTGGCACTGGATTTTTTCCTGGTACTCTGAGGTAGAGTTTGGAGAGAAATTGATTTTTTAGGTGGCATGTTTTTTAATAGTAGTAGGTATCGAGGCGAAGCAGGATCACTAAAAGTGGCTATTCTCTGCTGCCTTGAAAAGGACTAGGGTGAGGAGGGCAGAGGGGTTCTCTAGGCTTTAAGAGTTGGCAAACCATTGTTGGTTAAAATACAAGCGCTGTTGTTGTGTGTGACTAGTCGTATGGATGTAACCACATGGACGGGAGACGAGAAAGCTAGCAACCAGTAGTGTGGGACAACACAATCATTTCGGCTGTACCGGCTAGTGTGCCCATTGAGAAACGACAGTGAATTCCTGGGTAGAGAACTGTGCTTAAAGGCTGTGAGTAAATAGAAAACACAGACAAACTGAACAACCAAAGAGAAAACAGGCAGGGCTTTGTTGACGCCCCAAAAACTGTGGAGAAATGTACAAAAGGGTTCGAAAACGACAGACACACATCTGTGCACAAGATCTTCCCCACTGGCACCAGAACCACAGCACTGCGCTGACTGGAGATGTCACAGTGACAACATTGCACAGACAGAAGAGGTTGGAAGACACATCATCTTCTGAAGCGAAAGTAGGCAACGTAATTCTTTGTAGGCTTTCAAAGCAAAAGCGCCAAAGGGGGTTTCTTTGCAGTGAGAGAAAGCAAGGGTGGGCATGAATGAGTGAGAGAGAAAGGGTGAACAGCCCCCTCATTTCCCTCGGCATTCCTCTGGGCTATTTAAGAGCAGCGCCCTGCCCGTCAAAAACCCTCTCCTACCTTTTCTCCACCATTCATCTCCTCACACTCTTTTCATCTAGAGAGTATCATTTTGGGTGCCACTATTGACTAATGAGTACGATACTCGTGCCTGTTTACAAATTCATTGTCCGTGGAGAGAATGATAAGCCAACTTTTTCCTTAATAGACATAATAGAGGTACCAGCTGGTGTTTCTCTTATGTCGATAAGAGACATAGCTTTGGGCAGCATTGCCGAAGAGATTAAAGGTTTTCCCTTTCGTCATTTCATAGATAATTTGTACTATGATAATCATGATTCGTCTAGGATGCCAATCTCACTCTGCGGAAATCAAGCTATAGTTGCGATGAGTCTCAGTCTGGCCCGATTTCAAGAGTATGTCCAAAATGCCAAAATCATCGACAAAACTATTGACCAAACCAACAATACAACTTACAAAGGCTGGATTGAGGAAAACAAAGAAAGGGTGCTAAATATACAGCGCGCAGATGCTCAATATGACTAAATCACTTTCTACTGCACATCAACGCCTACTGACTCGGCCATAGGTGGCACCTCCTTTCATCTACTACGCCTCCCCAACTCGCCCCCTACAGATCTACTTCTGGCCTCTGCCCATCTAATGACAGCAACTATAGTATTTATCTATGTCATTAACTTTTAGTTTCCCTTCTAGTAATAAACAAGTTGAGGGCTAGACAAAGTAATTTTAGTCATTGGCGATTCAATAACCTAATTATGTGCTATTTCAACAGCAAGGTCACAAGAGTGATCGACTATGTGAGGTTGCCATGTAGATCCTTCTCCTGGCCATGAGCCGCTTCCTTGACTGATGCCTCGGCCTGGTCCATGAAGCCTTGGTTGGAAGTCTGTTGGCTGCCCCAAATCACGTCAGTTAGCTCCCTAGCTTGGCTCTGCAGGTTCTTGGTCTTGTCCCTGGCTTGACTTAGATCACACTTGCCCAGCTCAGCAGTATAGTCAGGAGTTCTGATAAGGAGCGGCTGTTTAACCGTAGCTTGGTGGCTGTGTTGCTTTCTGTGGATAGTGACCTTCCAAAACAAATGGATGCTACAAGAAAAAAAAACCACCCTCTTTATTTATTTATTTATTTATTTATTTATTTATTTATTTTTTTTACAATAGGTCTATTGTAGGATTTATTGGTCTCTAAACACGATATTCTGCTGGCACTCTCTCAAGACATTGATATCCCGAAAATGTAACTTCTGGAGCTTCCTAATATCAGCAAAAACAACGTCACTGAAAAAATAGTGTCTCAGATACACCCTCCTCAGAAACTCCAAAAGGGCGCCAGTCAGGACAACGCGTTCCTCGATAGTGATTTTATCAAAGTACGTATAATCCACGGCAAACGGGTTCTCCGGCGGCGGCACCACAGCGGTACATATAACCTCCACCATAACGTCCCACGGCCTAATGTCGTAGAGCCGCCAGCAGTCAATAGACTCCAGCTTCAAGGGCACGTCCTTCTCCACGTCCTGGCCCTCCTCCGCCGGAATAATCAGCCTCTGGTGATCCGTCCTCAGCCAGACATACGGACACTTGTAGCGGGGGTACCCAGCCACCAAAAAATTCACACCCGTGTCCCGCTCCAACGCATAGTCCGACAGATCCGGCGCCCTCTCCATCCCCGACACCCGCTGGAAGAGCACCCGTGACTCTTCTGTCGCTTGCACTTTGTCCACATGCTCGCTGATAGTTAGGCTCGATATGGGCATGGTGGTAGTGGAGGGCGGGTGGATGCGTAGGATTATTTCTTCGCGGCTCCGAATGTGTACAGAAAAATGAGCAAACCCCTATAATAGGATTAGTCTCGAGTGAAGAAGAAGACAAAGGTTCTCCTTGTAAAAATAATGAATGAACTTGACTTACTCGGAGGGCTCCTACGCTCATACAGTCAGCCATGAACTGACTGAGTCTAGTCATTTCGCTGGGCGCAACACGGTGGTCCTACACAAAAAAGAAGCGAATTTAAAAGAATACCTCTAGAGCCGAAACAAAAAGAAAAGTATTGACAGAGGCCAATTGGTAAAAACCTACGTCCTTCATTTAAAACAAAAAATACAGGGTTGTAAAGTGTAGAAAGTAAAAGAGCTTTTTTTTTTTTTTTTTTTTTTTTTCTTCACTCACATGGATAGTATTGTGCATCAACAGCAAACAATTTCATACAATCGTTTTTGCACTCATCGCCATCAAACCGCCTTTGCCCCGAGGCCACAGCCACAATGGGATAATAGGGATGAGCGGCAACAGCGGCCACGGCATCGTCGGCAACAGGCACCAAATGCTGCTCGCCCGTCCTCGTATCACAGAACAGCAGCTCTCCACCGATAGTGCCAGCCACCAAGTGACTTTTGCTCGCATCAAAGTCAATCTGCATTCTCTGGTTCCCAGGCGCCGCCGGCCTCTCGACGGTCATCACAGGGCTTCTCAGATCCCTAACATCCCAAGCAACCAGGAACCTGCTCCGCCTCTGCGCAGCCCACAAGCAAAAGTCGCCAGACCACTTGAGATCCGTAATCCCCGCCGCGCCCCCATGCTCCCCCGGTACGCGCCACGCAGCCACGGGCTCCAGACCCCCCACGGATCTCACCAGACCCAGGTGCCCGGCAAACGTAGCACACGCAGCCAAGCAGTTCATCCCCGCGACACACGACACAAGGCCCCTAACGCCCTCCAGCCGACACTGAGCCAGGGGGAGACCAGGCCGCTGCACATCAAATAGAGCCAGCTCACCGGCAACGCCGGCCAAAAAGCGGCCACCCGTCACAAACTCCAGTGCGCAGGCCGACATGAGCCCATCGCAGTCATCGCGGGCGGTGTAGGTGGCCCGCACATAGCCAGTGACAGAGTCACGGAGCTGAATCGGGTGATCCCTGACCGACTCCACAACACAGCAGGTCTCCGGCGCCTCCCGCCGCATGTGCGGGTACCAGGCAAGCGCCAGCGGCGTGCTGGCATGCGGCACAGTGAGGGCGGGGGGCAGACCAATAGCGCTGGGCACATGGTGGCCGCGGTAGTAGGCAGCGACAACGGGCGACATATCGTGGATCTCCATAGCGCCAGACTCCGAAATCGCAGCCAGCGCAGTGCCGTCGGGCGACCACTTTACGGACCGCAGGAAGCGGCCTGGCTCCAGCACGGGCGTCTGCGCTATACACGCAGGCGCGCGATGGGCATCGCCCAGGCAGTACTCGTAGACATACGACGTAGCGGCAGGCCCAGTATCGCCGTCCATCAAAACCCCGCCCCGCAAAAGCAAGTGATAATACAAAGCATTCAGACAGAAAAAGGCAAGAAACAGCACACCTCAAAACGAGCCCCTCCTTCAAGGCCGCGATGACTATGGGGGGGGGGTGTTTAGAGAGCGTCGCTAAAGTCCGACTCCATTGGCAGCAGCTGTTCCTCGTCGTCATCGCCGTCGCCGTCGCCGTCGCCGTTGCCATCGTCGTTGTCGTTGTCGTTGTCGTTGTCGCTGTCGCTGTCGTTGTCGTTGTCGTTGTCGGGGTTGGGCTGCATCAGCCTGCCGACGCGGTCGTACCCGGCCCTGGCTCTCTGGTTATCGGGATTAAGATCCAGGGCGGCGGCATAGCTGACGGCGGCGGCGGGCAGGTCGTTGGCCAGGGTCAGCACGTCGGCGTACCTCGTGTGCATGTCGTCGGTGGGGATCTCGGGGAGGTGGGACTCCAGCAGGGCCCTCGCGTCGGACACGCGGCCGCGCGCGACGTACAGCGCGGCCAGGGCGTCGACGGCTGGCGCGTGGCGGCGGTCGGCGCGCAGGGCGGCGGCCAGGAGCGCCTCCGCCTTGTCGGCGCTCTCGGGGCTGTGGGCCAGCACGGCGCCGACCAGGGCCAGGGCGGCGGGGTGGCGGGGCATGCGCTCGGCCATGTCGCGGGCGTGGACGAAGGCGTCGTGCAGCTGCTCGGCGCGCACGAGCGCGCGCACAAGCTCGGCGCAGGCGAAGGCCGAGGGCGCCAGCGCGTGGGCGCGGCGCAGCGCGGCGGCGGCGTCGGGCGCGTTGCCGGCGGCCAGCTGCGCGGCGCCCTCGGCCAGGAAGCCGTCGGCCAGGCGCGGCGCCAGCGCCTGCGCCTTCCACGCCACGGCCAGCGCGTCCTGCGCGCGCCCGGCCATGGCCAGGAACCGCGCCATGGCGGCCCAGCCTTCGGCGCGCGCGGCGTCGGCCGCCAGCAGCCGCCGCGCCAGCGCGTGCACGCCGAGCCGGTCGCCCGTGCGCGCCAGCAGCGCCGCGTGCGCGCCGGCCTCGTCGAACGCCGCGCCGCCCGCGGCCGCGCGCTCGAACAGCGCGCGCGCCTGGCCGTCGGCGCCCTCGTTGAACCGGCACGCCGCCAGCAGCGCCGTGGCGCGCGCCGACGGGTGGCGCCGGCCGGCGCGCCGCAGCTCGGCGCCGGCCGCCGCGTAGTCGAGCCGCCGCATGAGCTCCGCCGCGCGCGCCAGCGCCGCAACGCCCTCGTGCGCCGCCGCCGCGCCGCCGGGCCGCGCCATGGCGCCGAACGCCGCCGCGTCGGCTCGCTGCCCCAGCGCCGCCGCGCACCGCGCCATGCGCGCCCAGTCGCGCGCCGCGCGGTGCGCGCGCGGGATCTGCCGCAGCTGCGCCAGGCACAGGTCCGCCTCGCCCAGCGCCCACCGAATGTCCGCCATGTCGCGCGCCGCCGCCTCGACGTCCGCCGCCGCGAGCTGCCCGCGAGCCGCCGACACAAAGTCGGCCGTCGCCCGCAGCGCCGCGCGGTGCTGGTTCGCCGCGCGCAGGCTGGCCGCCAGCGCCCGCGCCAGCCGCAGGCGCTCGCCCGCCGGGTACGACGCGTCGTGCAGCCGCGGCCGGCACTCCAGCTCGGCCAGCTGCAGCGCCGTCTCGCCCAGGTCGCTCGCAAGCAGCTCGGCGATTTCGTCCGCTACCGCCAAATGGGACATTGCGAATTGAAGCCAAGCAATCTAATTTCAATCAAATGAAGACAAGCTGAGGAAGGGGGAGGAGGGGGGCGAGAATCCGGATCTGCTCTGCTTTCCTTCCCGCCCTTTTCTCTTCTCAACAACACCAGTATGGACGAGCTGTTTTCCAGCCTAGCCCTGCAGACCGTCCAGCTCGTCGGCAAGGCCGCCTTTGGTGCCGCCGGCACCTTGGCCCTCAAGCGAGTAACAGACTATGTCGGCCATGCCCAGCACGCCCCCGAGCCCCAGGCCAAGCTCGAGCGGCTCCTCTCTCGCTTCGAAGCCCGCCTCCGCATAGTAACCCCTGCCATCGACCTCGTCGAAATAATAGCCGCCCGCGGCCACTCCACCCTCGCTGGCGCCCTCCACCTGACGCACGCCCTCCGCCGCGACATACTGTCCCTCGGCGCCAGCCTCCCCCTCTCGCCGCGCAGGCCCGACAGCACCCCCATGGAAGCGTCGCTGGTGGGCGAGCTGCAGGCGCTGCTGGACAAAATCGACGACACCGTGCCCCTGCTCAACCTGGCCCTGACCACGAGCGGCGCCCATCTGGGCGGCTCCCTGCCGGAGGGCATTTCGCCCGCCCGGCTGATGCAGGCGTCGTCCATGCTGGCGAGCGCGAGGGAGGGGTCCATGGTGGGTGCGCCCTTTGTGCTGCGGCTCTATTCCCTGTTTGGGGCCTCGGTCCGCCCCAAATCTCGCCACGACTTCACGTGGAAAGAGGAGTTTGTCAAGTGCCGCCTCTGCCTATGGAGGCTGGATCGGTGCCTGGCCTATGAGCTGAGGATCTTGGAAGACACCGACGATGGCCGCTACCACGCGGAAGAGGAAAGGCCACAGGCTGCGGAGTGGGCTTCGGCCATGGGCAGCATCGGGGTCGGCGGGAGGAGCATTGTGGTGCCGCTGGAGAGGGTTGCCACTTTGTACTATACGTCGGCCGGGTCTTTGCTGAATATCGAGGACTCTACGTCGCCCGTGCTGGTTCTTAGCGTGAAATCAGAGCAAGCGGATCCGCTGAGCGATATGGCCGAGTTTGGCAAACTCAACGATAATGTTTGTTGGTACGCCCTCGAGATAGCCGCCACTGACCCCGACAGCTCTGAATCCGACAGCTCTGAATCCGACAGCTCTGAATCCGATAGCGATGGGGATAGCAGTGCTGATATATCGGAAGAGGACGAAGAACTGGCACACACTTTTGACCAGCTGTGCGCCGTGAGCCCCGCCACTGATGATGATGGTGATGATGGTGATGATGGTGATGATGATGACGGCGACGATGATGACGGCGACAACATAGAGGAACAGCAAGCCGTCGAGGAGAAAGAGTCTGATATTGAGGAGGGCGAATCACGCCCGCCGTCTCTGGCCAGCCATCTGTTGCAGCCCCTGGAGTTCCTGGCCCATGAGTGGAACATGTCTACGCTCAGCTTGCTCGAGTACATGATCCGCTTGGCTTGCGTCGAGATGTCCGAGCAGGTCTCGCATCTAGAAGTTCCTGACGAAAAGCTGCGCCTCTACCTGGATGCTACCAGGGCTAGGGAGGGTGCCGTGCCGGATTCTAGGAAATCCACGGTGACAGTGTCTACACTGGGCACTCCTCGGTGATTTTTTTTCCTCATGGACGTCATGCATCAGACTTGATGCATGGGACACCTTGCAGCACCACTAAAACAATGTAGGGGAAACAGACAACATGACACACCCTTCCTTTCTTTCTCTCTACCTCTCGCTTTTTTGTTTTGCTTAATATGTCACAGACTGAACAAGCTCAGCCGCCGCCTGTTGCCATGCTACATCATGAGCCAGTGGAAGAGGAAGAAGGCTCGCGGATACTGCGACACACCTCGCTGATGAGAGACAAAAGCCTGACTTTCAACCCGGCACCCACCGCACCCATTGCCAGCGGCGATGCGTATGTTGCGAACTGCGTGCCCGTGTTTGAGGTCGGGTACTGGATGAACTACGGGAACTTTAGCTCTGTGCGCCAGCAGCACGAGCAGTACAAAGAGCAGGTGCTGGCGCTGAGCATCTGGAACCTCCCTGTGGAATCAGCCTACGGAGCTGATATCGCCGCATGCCTGAACTTGGGGTGGCCGCGAGTGACGCATGTCTCGCTCGAGTACAGCACGTGGGAGCCGGAGCCCAATCGGTACTCTATTGCGTGGCACAAAATCCTGTGCGAGTCGTCCATGTTCCCACTTCTGGTGGACTATCGCGTGTGGCAGATGCTGCCGGCCCGACTGGAGGTCTTCTCTATCTACAAGTTCAAGACCGATAGGGAGCGCAACCAGGCTACGGATATTATCGCGCAAGTGCCGGAGCTCCTGGCTCCGACGCCAGCCGTGCAGCAGTTCTATGAGCATCGGTGCAGGTATTTGGAACACGTGGTCATGTCTATGGACTCGGTTAATCGGGCGGAGACCTTTACCAAATACAAGTACCTGACCCTGGCGTTGGCTACCCCCGTGTTGGCACCGCGCACGCTGACTATTGTTAATTGCCGGCTGAAGCATATCCGCGCCATTCTCAATTGCATCGACCGCAATGCCTTGGGGCTGCCCACAGCGCCCTTGCATTACCAGCCGGGTGTGTTGGAGTTGGGGCGGTCGTTGCAGCACTTGCATTTGAAGATGGCTAGTCTCTATGATGAGCTGACGGGGCTGCCCATTTCGGCCGCGAGGTTTCCGGAGCTCAGCAGCCTTATTATCGAGCACTCGCCGGCACTGGATAACTCGCTGCCTGATGGCGAAAAGTTTGGGCAGCTCTGGGAAACCCGGTGGTCGGGGATGAAACGCCTGCAGCTACCGTTCTTCAGCGATTTGCATGCTGCCTTGTTGGTCAAGTTTATGCCCAATTTGGAGATCCTCTCCGTCATCCCGGCCCCCGGCTTTGAGGCCGGCGACGAGTACCCGGATTCATTCTCGGCTGCTACGGTGATTAAACTGGCTACGCAGCTACACACCTTGCGCCACTTTGAGGTGCGCTCTATGCTGCGTATCAAGGGGAAGAGGCCGTTGAATATGGCTCAGCAGATTTACTTGGCTTTGAAGAAACCACCCGTGGCTGCTCGCCCCGAGGTCAAGCTGTTTGCGGTGCCGTGTATTCATATGGACTTTAGCTCGGTGGTTAGGATGCTCACCTTTTTGCCCGCTGTGGAGCAGCTGGAGTTCATGCTGCCCGACCAGTACGCCCAGGTGGTCGGGGATGCAAGGGGTGTGGCGCATAATTTGGAGGGGGTGGAGTGGCAGGAGGAGAAGCGCAAGTTCGGGGAGGCATTTGCTGGAAAGCCGCACTCCTTGCAGAGCATTATTGTTACTGGGTATCATCCCGACTTGCATTCGGCGGCGGTGACGGAGTTTTTGGGCTTGTTCCCAGATCTGGAGTCTTTGGCGTTTACGGCCGTTAGTCGTGAGGATCAGGATAACATCGATCAGCTGGCGGGCGTATTGACCGCACTTAACCCGGATCTCAACGTATCTATTGTTTGAAGAGGTGGTTTTTTTTTTGTTTTATTCACACCTTGCTTTTTTTTTTCTCTTTTGGTGCCTTCTCAGCACAATGCATGGATTGAATGGCTGCATGCAAACGCTAGTACCCATGACTGCAGCAGCAATGAGACTTGAACACTAGGTCTTTTTTCTACTCTTTCAAAAGTGAAGTGCAGAATATATCCAATCCTTTAAGGTAGTGTTGTTTTTTACCAATGCTAATAAGCCTATTTATTCATTAAACTAAAAAAACTAGATTAAATTGATGAGTGTTGTGGAATACGTTGCTCTTGCAAACCGATTTGGCTACCTGAATGCCATTAAAATGTTATTGCGTGGATGCATGTAGCAACTTTCTGTAAGAATTGGAATACACTTACAGACACTAAAGCCAACAGGGCAACAGCCACTCAACTATTTAACTTTACTGAGAGGGATTCCCCACGCTAATGACCGTGTCACAATTGGCGAAGAATCTAGGGCACTGGTTAAATTCGTCCTCGGAAATGGGCCGTGCCGGAACGTTTTCAGGGTTGCCATTCCACAGAATAAGTAGCTGTGGCGCGACACTATCTTCAAAGGCTTGGTCAATTTTACTTACAGCACCTTCTAGATTTTTAATACTCTCAGATAGTTTGGTAGCGCTCCCTTCATTAAAGTCGTGTAGCCATAGTGAGTATTCTTTTTCATCAAGTTTCCCCTGAGTATTCTTGTGATTTATTATTTGAATAAGTGGAGCTTCCTTTTCTATGAATGAATACTGGTCCACAGAAGATGTCGCTCCAGTAAAGGTCAGTACATACAGATACTTTGACAAGTTGCTAGAGCCGTCGTAGTTATGATTGTCAGAGCTGCCATGGTTGTCAGTGTCGACATAGTGTGGTTCAATACGTCCTGGCATAGTATATTCTCTCAATTGAAGAATAAATCTCAGTAGCAGTAATATAAAAAATTTATATAAAAGAAAAGAGAAAGTACATGGCATGGTTTTTGTTGGGACATCTTTTTTACCTCTTTTCTTAATAGAGAGAGGAAAAGTGCGCCGCAGCTATTTTTTTCCCCCACCTCGGCAGACTTGCTCCCCAATCTTTTTGCTTGGCTTTTACCCTCAAGACTTCCAGCCAAGATAGGCAACCATTGGTTGTGAGCAAAAGCTTGGGGTTTGGCCTTGGAAACGAGACTTGGGCATTAAGTGTCTCCCTTTTGGGGTGGAGCAGGGTCTGCTCCGACCGTTTAGATTTTGTTCATGCTTACAAATCTGTTCATTAGCTAAAAAAACTAGACAAGGAAAGTAAGGATATTGTTGGATAGTACTATGCGGGATTAGAATAAACCCTAAGTATATAATTATCCTAAATATGCGAGCTAAAATAACTCAAGAGATCTCGCACCACTAATGACCCGTAGCGCCATATTTAAACAGCGCCGCCATAGTCACTTGTAATCATAATCGCAAGATTATGATCATGGACTCGTAATTGCGATCTGGCCGACTATACTCGCTGCTATCCAACAGATATGTAGTAAAAAGTATTCCGGAGGACATACTCCTCATCTAATCGGCCAAGCTACCTGTGTTACCTGGTAGCATTGCAATTTTGCGCCTGTAATGGCTGCCTGAGAAACCATGGATTTACAGACAGACAACCAAACTATAGGCTACTGGCTTTCTTCCGTAAAGAGTAGCAAGTACTCATCCTCGGAATAGATGATGCCCTCATTAATAAAGAACTTTGTACAAAACTTGGCATAATCACTTGAGAAGGCTTCCGATATGTCGTTTTTATCCAAGTCGCCATTCCAAAATATAAGCAGGGGCTTGTCTGCTGCGCTATAGGCACTGTCATCTATAGTTACAGCACTGTCTATATTGCTAGTGTCATCTGATGCTTTGCAAGGTTCTTCTGCCTTGGTGTTGGATAGCCAGATGGAATAATTTTCCCAATCTTGGGGCTTCGCCAATGAATCCCAGTAGTGTTCCACAATGAAATTGTACGACACATCACCACTAAAAGTATACTTCTTGAGTGTAAAAAAGTTCTCCTGAGTGTGGGTCAGCACATACAGCTCTTTTATCAGGCAACGCTGGCGTAAGTCAATGGAGTTTTGGGGAATGGAAACGAGTCCTGGCATACTTTGTGGTGCTAGCTAACAGTTCTTCAGAAATGTTCTTGGGAGAAAAAAGTAAATGCGACATGGTCGCCAAGCACTCTTTTTATACTTCTTTTTTTGGAGAGGGGATAGGCTGAGGGGTTTTTTTTGCCAAACAGCCCCACCTATTTTACGCTCTCCCATTGCTTTTCAGATGTGCTCCGCAAGGATGTATGCTTTCAGGAGCCGCCAATCCCACGTATTTATTATATGTCTATTGGCGTATCCGTTGGCGGCCTTTGACTGCCTTTGGCGAGCTTTTTTTTCTTCTTCCGAAACTGTCTACAAGACTTAAGGGAAAGGCCAGGTCCGCACCATCCGCTTTGGTTTTTGAATATACCGACACCAATTTATTCACTAAGCTAGGCAGGGAGGTAAGGAGTGTAATTGCATATAGTTGATAAAACTGAAACTCAATGGTAAAAAACACACGTATCAATTAGCTTTCTTGTTGCCACTGGCAACATTCAGCCGCTTAGCTGTAGCGCCCAACAGCGCAGTTCCTGGTCGCTTCAACAAAGACGAGGCGCGGTGCAGTGAAGAAAGCCCCCGGCTATGTCCACCGCCATCGTCCTTGCCACTAGCCAGAAGAGTGCGACGTCGCACAATAAGCTTTTCAACAGCAACCGATGAAAACGCACCACCACCCACATCATCAAACCCATCCATAGGCAAAGAGTCAGTCAATGAGCTAATTTGCGACGACCCAGCGATACGAGCAGCGGGTGCAGCAGGCACAGCACCATCCTCGTCGTCGCTCTCCACACGCATGCGCGTGCGTGTTAGCTGCTGCTGAACAGCCATAGCCAAATGTCTATCGTCGATGATTTCCTCAAGTTCAAAGGCATCGTCGCCAGGCAGCAGAAGCATCTCGTCATCATCCACCGCAGTTCCAGTTACAGAAGACCCCGAAACTCCGCTGCTCAGCGGTGGCCGCATGAGGGCGGCGCGGGCAAAAGCGGCGGTTTCTGGGTTCTTGGCAATTTCCGCCAAATCCTTGTCGTGGATCTCACGAGCAAGCAGCTTGCGCCTCATCCGCGCCCGCTCCTCCATGCGCTCAGCTCGGGTCTGTCGATCATTAAAGTCCTCCTCGTCGGCTAGCGCAAACCCTGTGCGATTTCGAGACATCCGGTTCTTCAGTGCACCTGTGGTAATGTCGTTGTAGAGTGTCTGGATGTTACGCTCATCTTCGTCAAAGTCTTGTTGTCGGTGGAGCTCGCGAATTGCTTCGTCTCCCTCAGACTCGTTCTCGTCTATCTCGTCGTTGATCATCGGGTCGGCTAGCAAGGCAGCCTCTTCTTCGTCAGAGTCCATGTCATACTCTTCTTCATCATCGTCAGATAAGCCAGCCGCTTTGGGCGCCAATCCATCGCCCCAGTTGAACTTGCGCGGGCCAACGCCTTTTCTGACACCGTCAGAGTCCGAGCTATCGCCTTCTTCTGCCTCAGCCTCAACGAACTCTGAGCGCTTGGCGTCCCGCCGCCTCTGCTTACGCTGTGCCACAATATTGCCTCTCCGCAAAAGATGACCAACAGGAGCCACAGGTTGTGGTGATGACAGATCTACAGCCTCTTCCTCCACGCCAACATCGCCAACCTCTTCGTCAACCTCTTCGTTGACAGACTCATCCGAGTCACTCGCACCTGGCCTTAGAGCTTGGCGGACCATCGTAGGCAGTATAGAGTCATCGTGGCCAGCATCGCTATCAGTAGCCATAGTAAGCTGAGTAGGCAGCCGGACTCGACCCACCTCTTCATCGTTGTCACCATCAGTGGCTTCCATCATTTGCGTAGGCTGAGTTTCCTGGAAATCAGGGAACCGCTCTAAATGACCCACCGAACCCAACTGCGTGCCTATCAGAGAGTCGTATTGTCTAGCAGCCACATCCTCAGCCGGCGTCATGAGCAGAGAATCCTGAGTGTCGCCAACTCGACCAATCTGCGAAGAGAGCAAGTACGGGAGATCCTGCGATACCAACACCGGGTTTTCAGGCGAACTAGGCTCAAGAGGCGTGGGCGTAGCTTCAACCGGTGCGGGCTGCAGCTTAGCGATGTTGTTGGTTTTGGCGACTGGCATCTTGAACATGCCCAAGAACTTTGATTTGCTCGTATCCGAGGAACTAGCACCAACTGGCAGTACCGTCTTTTGCTCGGGCTCCAATGGCTGTTTAGCAGCGGGCTCATCATCATCATCATCATCATCATCATCATCATCATCATTATCGTCGTCGTCGTCATCTTCATCGGAAATAACTGCGGCAGGGCGCCGTTTGAGTCGCGGGCTTAGAATCGGCTCAACCTCCTCCAGCTCGCTGTCGAAATCTGACCCAACATCAACGTCGCTATCGGACTCTCCAGAAGACTCCACAGCTTCGCGTTTGCCAAGATCATCCTCACCAGCAGGTTCGACAGCCGTTGCAGTGCTAGTATTCATTGCAGCAGCTCGCAGCGCCTCCTCGTCCTGCTTATACATAGCACGCATCAACGCGTCGTTAAGCTGCCTCAAGCCCGTGGGGCCGTCAGTAGGCGGACGCATAGCACTAGAGGCAGCGGCCGACGAGTGCAGTGGCTGCGACGCGTAATCAAGAATAGATTCAAGATCAGTCGCATTAGGGCCACGGGCATTCAAAGAATTGGGCGACTTTATCGGCGACAAGATGGCAGCAGCGCGACTCGACGCGGGAGCAATAAAGTCGTCGTCGACAATTTCAACCTCATAGTCACCGGAATCCGACTCGTAGTGGAATGTGCGCTGCGGAAGGTTCGCTGGTTTGAGCGTAGACTGAGTAACAGCAGCTGCCACATCGGGAATGTTGCCAATGTTGGCCGCGTAGAGGTCAAAGCGGGCAAAAAAGTCGTCTAGAGCCAGCCGCTGCGTATAATCCAAAGGATTGATGAGGACAGCGGTCTCTCGCACCAAACGCTCGGTCTCCTGATGAATCTTCTCCATAGCCGCCTTCGATGCTGGGCGCTCCCTTGGTACAGCTCCATCTTCGACTGGAGCCTTCTTTCTGCGGGGCGCTCGAGGCTTTTTCGACTTAACCACTGCACCTGGCGGTGGCGGTGAAGCAGCATGTTTAGAAACAGGTGGCTCATCAGAATCAGAGCCAGAGTCGATGCGCAGACTAGACATAGTGCGCTGCCGTGGACCGTCAAATAGAAGTGGCGGCGCATTCTCGTCAGAGGAGCCATCAGAGACCGCTCTACTGCGACGTGATGACGCGAGTCTGGCTACTATGCTATCGCCGCCATTATTCAGAGCAAACTGCGAAGCACTAAAGGGTTTACGTTTCGGCCTCACCGGCACATGCTCGTCATCTTCATCGTCATCGGTAGTTGTCAGTTGTGCGCCTAAAACTCCGGCGTGTGCGGAGGCAAGAGGCATAGACGGGCGGCTGACTGGGCTGTTTTCTTTATCTTCAATCTCGCTATCGCTGTCTCCAACCGCATCCGTAGAGTCTTCATCCGTGTCCGAGCCAAGCAGCTGGGCCAGTGGGTCAAAGCGTACAGAAGCCCTGGCCCTGTCTATGCCGCCATCTGGCAGTGACGCTTCTTCTACTGGCGGAGCTGCGCAATTGTGCTGTGCACCAAATAGCGAAGACGAGGCTAAATTGAACCCGCCTCCATCGTCTAGAACAGGGGGAGCAGACGGCTGCTCGTTGTCAGAGACCATTCCAGCAAATGAGATAAAAAATTAAGCAATAATAGAGAGAGTAGTTTTTTTTTTGAAGAGCAAAGCAGTGTCATGTTGCAACACGTATTGAAAAAAACGCGTGCTTGTCGCGTCTGACAATGCTATTGGTTCAGTAGTTTGCGGCTCACGTGCAGCAAGGATTGCGAGCTGCGTGGGGAAGAGTTGCGACTCGCTCCTCATGGCAGAGTTATCTGTTCGTGGGCGAACAGATAAGCAAAATATTGAGTCAGCAAGCAAGGGCTCGCGTGCACCCAGATTTTTTTCATCGTGGCTCTCAGTGGCGACATCCTTCCATCGAATAACTCATCCAGGAAACGCTCAACCCAACAGAGCCCAAGGAACTATTCAAGCCCACCTTTTTTTTCCGCTATCTCGCCCCCTGCTTACGCTTTCTTTTATTTTCGTGAATTCAGCTTTTTCAATAGTATGGCGGCAGGTGAGAGCGCTTCGCCGCTCCGGCTTATGTTGTCTTGCGACAATTGCCGCAAAAAGAAGATTCGCTGCAATGGCGGCCGACCCGAGTGCGCCAGCTGCGTTCGAGGAGCCATCCATTGTCACTATTCGCCCGTAGGACCACGCAAAAAGCCGCGACGGTCTGGCACCGAGCCCATGGCAGCCTCGCCTGCTTGCGAGGGAGTGAGGAGGCGGCGAGTAAATAAGCGGCGCGCGTCGGCAAGCGCATCGGATAGCGAGGAAACCGGGGCACCCGACGACGATAAGAATGCGCCGTCGGGAGTGAGTAGCGTGAGCCGTCTGATGCTGGAGAGACTGCGTGAGACACAGACCCTGGCATTGCCTCAAACTGGACAGGGGCCTGCAGCTGCGACGCACAGGGTGCAGCCGCCTCAGCAGCCCGTCATGGAAATGCTGAGGCTACAGACGCAGATCTCCGACCTCGTCGACCAGCTCCGCAACATTACTATCCAAGTCTCTGGCATGACGCCTACTGCTGGGTCACCCGCTCCCACCCCTGCTCCCGCCGCTGCTGCCGGCTGCCCCACTCCTTCTTCTGCTCCTCGCCCAGGCCCATCGCAGCCCAACCTTGGCCAGCTTGCACAAGCAGCTTCTTCAGGCGACACTAGCCAGGCACAGCCCTGCAACGAGCTACATCTGTCCAAGCCCGAGCACGCGCGTGGAGTAAACGTATCGCGTGATCTGATCAAGCACTTGATCTCGGTCTACTTCCAATACAGCCACCCCTCGGAGACTGGTATGTACCCAATGGAGCTCTACCGGGACCGACTCCAGCGGGCGCAAGTAAGCGAGACATTCCTACTGTCTGTCTTAGCCGTGGCCAGTCGCCTCTCCGACGATCCCCGTGTAAAGCGCGAGCCAGCGTATTTGGCAGGGTACGATTTCTTTGAGCGAGTTACGCGTGGGCTGATGATGGATGTTCTGGAGCGCGATTGCGTAGAGAACATGCTGACGCTCAACAACCTGGCTGTCTATGCCGTGGGCTTGCCGGTGGCTAATCGCGGGTGGTATTTCTCGGGCCTAGCTATGCGGATGGCTACACAAATGTCGCTGCAAAAGGTCGACGCCCCAGGGAGGATGCCCGGTGCTTCGATGATGAGCGGGCCGGGAATCGAGTCTGCTAGGCGCGCCTTCTGGACTACCCTGCTATTGGAGGCCCTGGCCAGCTTTGCCAGCGGCGAGCCCCCGCCCATCACCATCCAGGATATCCACGTAGCAGAGCCTGTCGATGACCCGCCTATGCTTGGTGACGAGCCAGCCGGCCCTGCAACAGGCACCTCGACCAGCATGCAGATGGCGGGTGGCGAGGACTCCGATGCGCGCCTAGTGCTATCAGGGCAGAAAAGCCTGCCGAATGTCTGCGCGTTTACCTCGCAGCTCTCGATGCTGCTGATTCGCGTTGCGCGGCTTAATGGCAACAGGCACCCGGAGTCAGCGCAGTTCAGTCCCGAGTACGCGACGCTGCATACGGAGATGGTGGCCTGGTACCACGCACTTCCTGACAACATGCAGATACGATCGTCGACTGCTCGCGACGAGATTCAGGGGGATCCACAGCTGTTTGCTGCCAAAATGTTTGTCCACTGCCACTACCACGCCGCTATCATTGCCCTCCACCAGCCACGCGTCGATCTAGTCCGTGTCGAGTCGACGTCGGGCTACCGCAGTGTCAAAATTGAGAATGGAGAGAAGAAACCCGCGAGTCATGGCCCTTCAGCCGATTCGCAGTGGCGCCAATTGGCGCAACAGCAGTGTCTAACTGCTGCATGCACCATGACCGAGCTACTGATGGTGGCACGAGCCCTCGATGTGCGCTACCATATTGTGACATTTGGATTTGCCGTGTTTATGGCTGGCGTCGTTCATGTTGGTGCGGTAGCGTGTACTCCTCGCGACTCTAACGAGCGCCAGTACAGTATCAACTGTGTCAGGGAGCATGTGCGATGCCTGGATCGGCTGGGCAAGTACTTTGCTTTCCATTTTATCATGGCTAAGCACATTCGGGCGCAGCTACATGCCATCGAATCGGCAGACGTTAAAAGACAGAATGCCGCTACTGTTGCCGAGGCCATGTCCAATCGTGCCGCGCCTTCTGTGCAGCTGCCTAGTGCTAGAGCTGGTGGGTATCAGTCGCGTGTGCCGTCCTCTTTGCCGTTTGACCTTACTGCTGCGTTGGCCATGGCCTCGCAGCCTCCTCTGCCTCACTTGTCCACCCAGCCGCATACTCCTGGGGCCGCCCCTGCTGGAGTTGGTATGAATGCAGCTACCGCTGCTGGCCTTTTTGCATCCGCTGCTGCTGCCGCTACTGTTACTGCTGGTAATAGCAGTGATTTATTTGGTGGTGTCTTGGATTCGGCAGATTCGGCGACCGGCGGGTCTTCTTGGTTTAGCGCGCCGCCAACCAGCACCGGCGGGCAAGTGCCGGCATCTTTGGGTCTTGGCGGCGAACCCTCTTCGATTGATATGTTCCTTGGCCTATTCTCTGCCGCTGCTGCCGCTGCACCCTCATCGCCTACACCTAACGGCGTGCCATTTTCTCCACAGCAGCAGTGCCCTATTCCGGGGTCTTGTGGCGGGCTATGTGGCACGCATTCGCCAACTACTGCGGCGTCTATGGCATTCCAATTACACCAGAGTTTCTCTAGTATGGCAGGACTTGGCTCGGGCCTCAGCTCACTTGTGGAGTTGTTTTCGTCTAATAGCGATGGATCTGCTTCGCTATACCCCGAGAACATACTCAGTAGTAGCATGCTGGCACCGGCTAACTCTGCTCGGGCATCGGCTGATCCTGGCCCTTTGCTGTCTGCTTCTGCCGTGCAACAGCCCTCAGTTGCGCTGAGATCTACTGCTCCGCACTCTGCATCTTTTTCTAATCCTGCGGGACCGCTCAGATTCACCTCACCTGGAGCCGGCGGTTTACAGCAGTTTGGATCGCTACCTCCTTTTTCTCCACTATAGTTAAACATCAAACAAATCACCAATGTTGATTGTGCTCTTTTGCGAGACCCCATCCATCTTGCTGGGATTGCTGCGGTCTACCTTTATTATTTCAAATGTAGCACTCAAAAGGAGCGATTTATTTCACCCTTTGATGAAAGGCGCCAGCCATATTTGAAACCGAGTTGAAAGATGTTTTCAAAGGTGTTTAAAAGAAAGTAATGGTGTTGTGACCACAGTTAATGTTGGATAGCAGCGAGTATAGTCGACCAGATCGCAATTACGAGTCCATGATCATAATCTTGCGATTATGATTACAAGTGACTATGGCGGCGCTGTTTAAATATGGCGCTACGGGTCATTAGTGGTGCGAGATCTCTTCAGTTATTTTAGCTCGCATTTTTAGGATAATTATATACTTAGGGTTTATTCTAATCCCGCATAGTACTATCCAACAGTTAATGTACTTTTTTTTGCTCAATGTTTGGAGTGGCGGCCGCTGTTCTTCATAAAGATCCCTGTTGTTGGATAGCAGCGAGTGTGTCGACCTGATCAAGTGATAACAAGCCAGTGATCCTGCAAGAGCTGATTCGCAGTGAGTTTGGTGATTGCATAGTCCTTACCATTGCCCATCGCTTGGACACAATTATGAACAGCAATAGAATCACTGTCATGGAGAAGGGCGAGATAGCTAAAATTGGTCCTCCTCAAGAGCTGATAACCAAGGGAGGAATGTTTGCTGGGCTTGTCAAGGCAAGCGAGCTCTAGAACTGGTTGACATGGTTAACTTTATGCTTTTAATGAACATCACATTAAAATTGGAAAAAGCAAACATCATTGAGGGACATCTTGATACCTGAAATTATCAGCTTGCTTTCAAAATATAGCTGTGATCTTAGAATTTCACAATACACATGGAGATTTGAGCAATAAAGCAGTTGTATATGAATAAAAGGAATCTAGTGACTACAAAAATACGTGTTTTTTAAAAAGGCCTTTGTCTCACCCAAGGTCCCCTCAGGTTCTGGCTTCTTTTGGGTGAACCATTCTAATACTGTTAGGCACACGCTCTTCACACATGTAAAGAACATGTACCTAAATAGTACAATGATGGCTCATCCAAAAAAAATTCAGAACCCTGGTGATTCTCATATAGTAGGTATTTTTGGGATAATCATTAGTTTGTTGGATAATTTCAGAGACATGCATGACCCTCATTATTCCAAGCAGTGTTGTATAAACAAGTAAACCTTATTTTGAAAAGCTAGTGTAAGTAAGAGCAAAACTAAGGAATAGCTACGCCAAATCTGCAGAGAAGTGGAACACATGTATTGGCTCACTCAGAGATCTCCACTGTCTACCTTGGCTATAACTCTGTACGGAGCAGCAGACAAGCCAGCCACATTTCCACAACAGGTTTGGGTGGAATAGTGGTGTAGTCGTCGTGTTTGAGGATTGGCTGATTAGTCGACAATAGGAAGACTTGTTGATATTAGCTAACAAGAAGCCAGTGGCTGAATAGCTGGAAGAGCCGTCCAGAACCCGGTCCATGAGCTGGGATAGCTGGCAAGGTTCTTGCGGGCAGTGACCACTTGTCAAGGGTCAGTGATGAGCGTCTTGTCGTAGTTTGTAGGGGCAGCCCTGAACTGAGCGATGATGTGCTTGTTGCGTTGCTCGGTGGCAAGGGTCATGGCTTGGTATAGTATATGGTTCATGTCGCCGAGGTGGTCGCGGATGAGTTTGCCCACGTCGGGGTCCCTGTCCAGCAAAATGGGCAGACTGGTGAGCAGCTCGTCGATGGGTTTGAGACCGAGGGCAAAAATCTCGGCAAGGGCACAGATGTCCTTGTCGTGGGAGACAAAGGTGATGCCATAGGCCTTGACGTAGACGGGGTGTAGCTCCGGCGGTTTGTAGACGCGGTCATTGTTGATGAAGAAAGCCTGTAGCGCGCGGTTAAATGTACCAGTGGCAACGGGGCGTCCAGTGTGGAGAGCGCAGGCCAAGATGGGGACCATCTCGTAATACGCGGGGTCCAGTGAGCAACAGTATTCACCACAGCTGGTGGCTTGCTGATGAACAATGCCAGCGACGGTATTGTTGCAGGCCTGTTGTGTGGTAGTGAGGCGTTCCATCTGAGTGAGGGGACGTGCCTGGGTCTCGCCTATGGTGGCCATTTGGCGGCAGAGTTCTTTAATAGTTGCATCTTCGACCACGCAATACAGATAAGAGGTGACCAGCTTTTTAGACGGAAAAATGAGCCCGGAAAAAGGTATGGATTCAACTCCCTCGGGAGTACCGAGTCCCCTTATATAGGAGCGGAGAGTGAAATTTTTTCACTTTACTCTAACATTTTCACTTCTTTTTTATTTTTAACTTTATTTTTGTTCCTGGATAATAGATCAAGTTGATCATTCAGCCACTGGCCTCTCGTCAGCTAATGCTGATAAGTTTTCCTGTTGTCGACTAGTCAGCCAATTGAGCCGAGATTCGTATTTGCCATAAACATCACCATCAAGTATTTCGGCAATTGCGTTGTAATGGCCAGGTAAAACATTGCTTAGTCCTTCAATACGAAAGAGCCTTGGGCACGCGAGGGTCAAGAGCAAGATGTAATCTACAATCAGCATTTTTCCTTGGCTGCTACACGATTTAACAGTCCACACTTTCACCTTTGTTTCAAAGCTGCCAAATACAGACACTACATAGTCTAGCAGACTAGCAGAGACCAGGTGCTCAAGCTCAAAGCCTAGACCGCCAATGCCACTTCTAAGATTGACAAGCCCTGGAAGGGCTTTAAGCAGGCTCAGCGTGGTGAAAAGCGATAGGGTATTAAAACCAGTATCATATACTTGAATGTTCTTAAAATTGTAACCATGTTGCACTGCCTCTATTGGGATCATAGTCAACATTGGTGCCGACACTACTAGCCTCTTTGAAGCCCTTGCTAGGATACTTAAAAACTTATGCTTATCAACTTTCGTGGCATCAAACTCTTCCTCGTTGTCTAAGCCACTGGCTATTATTACATGCCACAAGACACTGTGCTTGCTGCCAAGCGCTTGGCTCTGGTTAATTATGTCTACTATATGTTGGTCTACATGAAACCGCAGGTATTCCAGGGTAGTATTGTTGCCCTTGAATAGCACATCGTCAAAGAATGGGTAGAGTGTATGAAGGCTCAAGCCTCTTAGCATAGGAAACGGTGCTTTAACAGCTAGCAGTATCTTTGTCTTGTGAGGGCTACGGGTACTGGAGCTAATGTGCAGTTGCTGTAAAAGCGGATAGATAACAGCATTGTCGTCAGCATCATATAATAGCTTATTTGGATCGCCTAGTTCAATTGTGAGACTCAAGAGCGAATGAGCACTTTTGTGCACTAGCATGGCATTCCAAGCTTGAGAATTCTTGCAACAGAGGGATAGCGAAGCAAGCGGGGGAATCAGACTAATTGTTGATAGATGCCATAGATCAACATCTCTTAGATTAAGGCCTGCAAGCTTGGTACTGCCATAGAGGGATCTTGCAAGAGATACAAATGTTTCTTCACCACTAACAGTCACAAAATCTTCATTTTTGTCCCCACTAAGCTCTACCTTATTGGCGTGTCCTTTCGCTGTTCTATTCCAATAAACCAGCTTGGTTGTTGTAATAGAAGGAGCTATTGACTTGAGTAATTGAGCAAAATTTAATATGTTTGCAGTGGAAAATCCTTTGGATGCAGCAACACAATTGCAGGAACTGCAATAGTTAGATCGAGTTTATACGCGGATGGAAAACTAGTCTTGTCTTCAAGATAGTCAATGAGTAGCCTGTAGGCAGCGCCACTTACGATGCCAGACATGAAGACACCTATATGGAGCTCTTTAACCAGGTTAACGGCCTCACGAGGCAGCTCATTCCTTTCTATCCACATTGGCCGCTCGAGCTGCACATAGCCATATTCGTCATCAATAGCGAGATTGATCCGCCTCCAGAGAAACTCAAGAGCAGCCTGGCGCCAAGCTAAACAAACACCTAGCAACCCCTTTAGGCAACCCAATTGACAATAGCTGTGATGACGAAATCACGGGTATAATGGGCAAGACTGGCATAAATTGCTGATGCACGCACATCGAAGACATGAGCAAAGAGACATCCACAAATGCACACAGACAAGATGTGCGCGACGACGACTCAGGGAAAGAACGTATAGTAGTAACAATTTATTGGTATAAAAGCTGTGGCTCTGCCACATATCTATAAAGAATAAAAACAACAAGTACTCAGTTTATTCTTTACTACAATAGCTATCTATGATAGAAGATACCTGTTCATTTAGTAACCATTTTAAAATCAAGTGCATTATGTCGCTTGGAAGAGTTTGAGCTAGTGACACATGGCTAGACATGGGGACTGATCACAGCTAATAAAAAAAGCGATCTAAAAATTGGTTTGTGTTGGAAGCAAATGGAGCAAAAAAAAAGGGAGAGCGAAAATTATCCCCCAAAAAAGCTTTCTTTGGCACGACCAACTTCCTTTTGGCCGCTATTACAATAGCGCTTTTTGACACTATTTCTCAAAGGCAAAAAAGGATTGATGCTTTAGTCGCCTTCGGAGTAAAATAGAACAAATAAGGATGTAAATACTGGCAATATTAACAGCGCTTTCAGGATGTGCCCTGCATTAGACTAGCAGCAGCACTTTCAGTATTAATCTCGCACCCTTGTCTGAAATCAAGTACCTATGCTCCATGCAAGGAAAATGCATGAGACTGACTATCATGCTTGCTACTCGGCGCAATCATTAAGCAGGATTCTTAGATGGTGATTGCTTTTTTTACGCGTGGCACTGCTCAACGCGACAGTGCGCCCAAGTGGCCAGCAACTATTGGAACTAGCAGACCTTGGACACTGGTGTATAATTTTGTTGTCGAATATCTTGCCAGCACTCAGCATGCCGCGCAATGAACAGCATAACACTGTATCACTGAAGCTGTCCAGCAAATCATAGTTGCTCCTTAATAATAAATAGTAATGAACAAGCTTATAAACAAAAGTTTAGGCCACCTTTTGTTCTTTGCTCAACTATTAAAATCATGGTGCAAAGTTCATAGGATGGGGGAGAAAAGGAGCTTTTTCGGCCAATGGCTGGTTCTCATGACTGAAGCTATTGAATTCCATGGCAGTGGTAAAAAAAATAAACCTAGCGAAAAAGCCGCTAAAATCCGACGACAAAAAGCCTGTAAAAGAAGTAAAAAGGACAAAGATCATACAAAGATTTGTGCGGCATTTGAACAAAGTGCACAAAGAAAATAAAAAAGAAAATTTGAAAAAGAAAAGTAGCCATATGACAGTTGTGAAAAAAAAAATTCATGTGGCAATATGTGCAAAATGCAACTTTTTATTTTTCTCTTTTAGTCAAGAATCTATTCCTACCCTTCCGTATTTCCAACTATTCTTTTGTTGTTGGCGACCCATTTAATGCCAGGATTATTTAGCGAACCAAACGACAGCACACCTAGAGGTGCTTACGTGTATGTTCGTCACGACTCTACATCCAGCGATTTCTCATTCTATTCCTGCTACGGAAGAATACCATGCAACGAAATTATAGACCACTGCAGGAGTAGATCAGGGACACCCCAAAATTGGGCATCCTATTCCATTTGGATGTTTAACATGAAGACAGTAGACTTTAGCAACATCTCGATGAGTGTTCATGGTGCCAGTGGTGTAGGAAACGTGGTAAACAATGCCTTTAGTACAGACAACGTGCCAGTACTGGTATTGTGGAATGGCGAATTTGACCAATCAGTTGCAGTTAGCGAGATGAGCGAAGGCCTTAACGCTTCATGCCCTGAATTCTTTGTATCCAACGACAGAGTCTCTGTCTTGGAATAGTGCCCCTTAACTACCAATCCAGTAACATATAGCCGCTAATTAGCCGCACTAGCCGGTACAGTACTAACAATGAGAGAGCACAGATTATGAACTCCCAAGTATCCGTATAATAATAATAAAAAAGAAAACGCTAAATATATTTTTTAAACTACTTATTGCTACGTGGCATATCAAAACTGGATTTGTGATACACGCCTGACGAGTTATTGATGTTGCGCTGATGATGCGACGCCAGACGATCAGGCACCGCGCCCTCAGCATGGCCGAAATACAGCTCCTTTGGCGACGGCATACTCTGCGACAACGACGAGTTCTCTAGCGCATGCCCCAGACCCTCCATATCCGCCGCACCCCCAATATCCAGCGGCAAAACAGGAGGCTGAGCAGCAGTAGTAGGCGAGCTAGGCGAAGCAATGGCATTAACAGTCAGCATATTCATATCCTTCAGTCTCCGCATCGGAGGGCGAGCGAACTGCGGCACCTCGGGCGGATCAGTCCTCGGGGGGGCATCTCCACAGCTGGCTTCAAAGCGAGGGCTCCAAATATCGTCCGCGTTCTGTATCAAAAACGACACAGTCCTGCTGATCCCCGACATATTAGCCATCTCCTGCAAAACGTCATTCTTGCCCATATGCAGGATATTGGGCGCAAACACCACCGACAGATTATTCGGCGTCATCTTGTTCTCCTGCTGGTTATCCGCAACCCGCTTCAAGTGCAGCATCAAATACCGCAATGTCTCGCTATGCGACGTGGGCATCGAGTCGCTAATCGTCCGGTACACCTTAACCCGCTCCTCATTCGACGCAATATTCGACGCCTGCACCCACAGATGGTACGTCTCCGACGTCATAAGCGGATTTGGCAAGTCGCGGAAATACTGCTTAAGCACGCTCGTCACGCTAGTAACATCAGTGTCCCCTGGCGCAATGGCCGGCTCATCACTGAAGCGGTTCCCCGTATTAGTGGCCTGGCGTGTGATCTCCACCAGCACCCCTCGGATATCCATGGTCGACCCGGACCGGCGGTACACGCCCTCCATGGTCAGCCCCTCGGCCTCAATAAAGGCAATCGCGGCTCGCACCACCCACGGCACCGAGCGCCCCTCCAGGGCTGTTTGCTCGGTAAGCGCCCTTCCAAACATTTTGTCGGCCACAAACGGCACATTCGGGTCATACACCAAAGCAGTAGCGGCAGCAGCAGCAGCAGAGTCGCTGCCACCCTGCCCACCAGCGTAGGTGCCCTGAGCAGCGCTAGCACCGCGTCCCGCGCGCCCGCCAGCCGCCCCCATCGTAGCCCCCACGCCAGCAGCGCCCGGCGCCGCACTGCCTCCGCCCGCGCTGTCGCCCGACGCACAGGCGGCAGTGACCTCGTTGGTGCACCGCTGGTGGCAGACAAAGCCGCAGTTACGGCACCTCACGACCGAGTTAGTAAAGGTCTTGAGGCGCTCCTGGCAGTGGTCGCACTTCCCCGCACGGAACGTACTGGCCAGATGGAAGCTGTGCTGCTGCCCGCTCCCATCAATGCTGCTCTTCCCGCCGCCAGCAACAGGACCGGCCACCGGCGCATGGTCGTGGTGGCTGCCACCGCCAAACGGCCAGATGAACCGCTTGGTGGCCTTTTGCGGAACCGTAGTGATAATGGCGTCGTCTGCGTCAGACCCGGAGTCGTTGTTCTGCTCCGCGTCCTGCCTGCGAGCCTGCCTCTGGCGCCGCAGGCTGGGCTGCCGCGCCATCGACGGCACCGACCCAGGCTTTGCCAGGTTGCCGCGCGACGAGCCAAGGTGCTTCGCCGGCCGCTGCTGGGGGTCCGCCCTGTCAGCAGCGCCCGCTGCAGCCCCATTCCGGGTCCGCTGCTGCGTGGCCTTCGCCTGCTGCTCCCCAGGTGGGTCCGGCGGCGCATGGCCGTGGTGCGTGCGGAGCAAGCCCTCGGCCTCCACGCGTTTCGCGCGCTCCTGGACCAGGGCCTCACGCGTCTCCAGGAGCTGGTCAATGACCGACGTATACAAGTCCTTCAGCTTCTGGTAGCTGGCCTCCATGCGGCAGTACTGCCCATAGTTAACCAGCAGCTCCTCCTTCAGCTGCTCGACCGTAGCCGTATTGAGCCACTCCTTGCCATCAGGGTCCATGCCCCCAAGCGGCGACAGCCGAGGCAGCGACTGCTGCGACGACGACGCCCCGCCGTCCGCCCCGCCATCCACGCCCTCGCGGCCCGACGAGCGGAGCCCCGGCGGCACAAAGTTGCTGAGCGCCGACGCGCTGCTCGCTGCCCGAGCCCGCTGCATCGCCGGCGACCTATTCCCGCTGGCCACGCGCAGCAACGGCGACCCCGACGCCGCAGCCAGCCGACCGTCTTCCTCGTGGGCAGAAGCAGCAGCAGCAGCAGAGGCCGTGCCAGCCACCGTCTCGCGCCTGGGCGACTGCAGAAACCCCGAGCTACGGTTAGACACCGCCACCGCCGCCGCCGCCGACCCCGGGGCATCAGCCTGCCTCGACATCAGCGGTGTGCGCATCGAGTATCTAACGTAGTTGTTCTCCAGCGAGCTGATGTCCTCCGTCCACGCCAGCTTGAGGTCGAAAATGGGGTCCGCCGACAGCGACGCATGCAGCGGCGTAATCGGCGCCAGCGTCAGCCCCTGCGGCCGATACGACGCGTAGCCAGCGTCGCGCGTCGGCGAGGTCGGCGCGCTAGCCGCCATGGGCGACGCCGGCTCATACGGGCGCAGTGCCGGCGGACTGCTTCCACGTGACTCGCCCGCCGACGACCCCACGGGGACGAGGGTCAGCCCGCTGCCCCCCGCCTCCCTGCCCTTTGATCCACCCGACGAGGGCTCCTCAATCATCTCGATGGCCTGCGACAGAGTGAGCTCGGCATTCCCGCCAAGCTCGCCCGGCGTGTGCACTCCGCGCCTCCGCGACCTCAGATCCGACTGCTGTTGGCCCACGCCATGCCGCGCCACCACCCCCTCATCCGCAGCCGAGAGCGGCGACAGTGCCACGCTACTGGGCGGCTGGGCGCTAGACGCGCCGCTCTCTGCCGCCTGCGTAGCACTCTGTGCTGCTGCTGTTGTTGCTGCCGCTGCTGCCGCTGCCGCTGCCGCTGCCTCCACCTCAATGGGCAGCGAAGGCAGCATCTTTTCCTCGCCAACCCCCTGCTCTCTTCTTCGCTTGGCCGCCTTTTTCCGTTCTCTGCGCTCGGCATAGCAAGAAACACAGTAAATGACTCCCTGGCTAGTCTTCGCAAACGACTTGCCCTGAATCCGCTGCTTACAGTTCGTACACCGGAAACACTCGGAATGATAAGTCCCCTCCACCGTCACTATAGCCTCGTCAAAAATAGGCTTCTTGCACAAACTGCAGCAATACGAACACTCGGGGCAGATGGGCTTGCCGTCTGCTAAGAATAAGAGGTTCGAGTCAAACTCGATTATCTTGTTACACGTAGTACACTTGAAACTACAAAAACCAGATGGAAGATGCCCTCTTAGTATATAAACAGAGATTATCAATAAACTCCCAGCTCTTTTTATTTTTTGCTTACCACTCAATGTGCCACACCCCATCTGCGAATTGTATAGCACTGCCTCCGTCAATCGCATTCCGGCAGCCCCAGCATTTCGGTGGAGCACTGAGTACTCCCGCCGCGTCGCTACCATTAACTGTAGGTGGAGCTGTGCAAGAGCCCGTGCCCACCAGCGGCTCTGACATTCAGAAAACCGACAAAGAAAAAACCGTTCACGTGAAAAAAGGAGTGCAGCTAATCCAGCCAGAAAGAAAAAAGAAGCTCGCTAAATGTATCGCAGAAAAATAAAATAAAAAAGTCTGGAAAAAAAAAGTGAAAACCCAAACACTGTTCTGCAAGTAAAAAAGATGGGGGGCACATAAGCTGCAGGTCAAACTGCATTCTCTCTAAACATGCGCTGATCAGCCCTCCCCTAACATCACTTGATGGTCTTCTTACTGCTCGCCCACGCCCTCCGCCTCTGCCTCATCGCTGCTAGTGCCCGGGTCCTCGACATCAGCCGCACCGCCACCCACACGTACCCTAAGAAAGTTAATCATCTGCTGCAAAAGGCCCTCGCCGCCCTCGCCCTCAAAGTCCTCCGGACCATAAAACTCTCCGTCGATTTCAAACATACCAGGCATCAGTCCCTCGCCGCGTCCCCCGCCCATGATCTCCCTATAAACATTAACGTCGTCTTTAGGCGGCAGCGGATCAAAGGCAAACGACTCTGCCGTCCTTATCTCCTCAGGCAGCCCGGCCTTCAGGGCTTCCAAGTCGGCAACGAGAACATGGCGTGAGATGTTCTCAGGAATGACATAGGTACACAAGCGCCTCTGCGCCTCACGCTTGGACTGGGGTGCAGCATCCACAGCAATGCGCTCCAGAGCCAGCAGCAGGCCCTCCTGCATCCACCGCGCGACCTCGGGTGTGCGGTACAGCGGCGTATGGCGCTCAACAAACAGCTGGACAACCAGCTGCATATGTGTCAAAGCCGACGCATCCGCAACAACCTCGTCCTGGAAATACGGGTGCGTCAGAACCACATCATCCACACCCACATTAGCCTTGCTCCACAGCACAGGCACAACCGTCGGGAATTTCAGTATAGCCTCCACCAGCAGCTCCATGCTGTGCGCCGCCGATCCCTGCCCTTCCACCATAAACTCAGCCAGCGCCCGCGAAAACGCCCAGTTAGGCAGATCCACCGACGACCAAGACCAGTCCCTCACAAACTGCCCAACATACTCGTACTGCCGGCTCTTCAGCGCATGGAAATCCAGGGTCAGCAGCGCCCCATACGGATCCATAACCGGGTCCAGCGACAGCAGCACCTTATTCACCTCAAACGCCGTTCGCCAGCACCCGCGCCTCGCCATAAACTGCATATGCCTGAACAACGCCAAATACAGCGTGCGCGACTCCACATACCGGAAATCAAGACGACCCATGCCGCCAACAGCACTGAACCTTGGCGCAAACCCAACCTCAAACGCATAGAGCGCGCGCTCCACTAGCTCCCCAGCCTCGGCAAAGTCGCCGCCAGTCTGCTTCAGGATCTCGCTAAGCTGCAGCAGCGCGTCAACGTGGTATGGGTGGTGGTGCGCAAGAGCCGCGACCCCGTCAGCGCTGTGCGTCATAACCGCCGCCAAAAACTCGGTCTGCACCGAACGGAACCGCCCAGAGTGCTCCATAACAAACCAAGACCCGCCCGTCCGGTCTCCAGCCCGGCCTGCCACTGAATCAGCCACACGCATCTCAACCCCCGCCTGTGCCCGCATCGCAGGCCAGTTGGCCTTGGGATGCGACAGTGTCAACCGCTTGCCCAGAGATGCTGCTCCCAACCGCCGGCCCTTGTCCTTGACGGCCGCCGACCCAAACATGCGTCGGATCTCAGCCTCAGCATCCAAGTGCTTGGCATCAGCAACCAGCAGCGCCCGGTTCCTCTGCTGCTCCTCAGTCAAGACCACGCCCAATGCCACGCCCTTTCCCCTTCCGCTTTCCCCGCGTCCATCTTCTGTGGCCGCAGTCGCCTCAGGCAGCTGCTCTTGGAGCTTGGCTAGTTCTGCCTCGAATTCTTCCATAGTCTGCTCGCCACCGTCACCACCAGAAATGCCCTTTTTGCCCTTCCCTTTCTTTTTACCCTTTGCCCGACGCCTACCCTCGGCCGCAGCAGCAACGGGTTTAGCTGCGGCAGTAACCTCAACGGCCTCTTCAGATCGGTCGCTGTCGGACCCGTCGTTGTCTCCACCCATGAGGAGATCAAACATGTTGGCCTTTGGCTGAGGCTTGGTCTCCTCGCTGTCACTCGTCGCTTGGTCCTGTGCTTGAAGCTCTCGCTCTCGCCGCTCAATATGTGCACTGCTCTCGGCCAATTCATCGTACCCGCGCTCCCTCAACAGTCGCTTAACAGCTCTCGACGACATAGTTTTGATTAAGATTTTCTTATATGAATTTTGGTCCAAATGAATTGGAAGGAGAAATAAAAGGTCACCACAAAAGGAACATCTGCCACAGCACAAAAAGCGTAACTCGATTTCTCACGTGACTAAATGGGGCTTTTCTGTTTTTTTTTTCTTCCACAATGTTGCAACTGTGCTGTCTAGACTGAACATTTATTGAAAACTACGCCACTAAATAAAAGTAAAATCTGTATTGAGGCAGACTGACACTACTCATTCAACTTGATAATTGCATAGTGGATGCGCATTTCTTTGCTAAACTCTTGCTTGTTACTAAGTAGCTGTCCGCTTTCTTCAGATGGACTGTTGGATAGCAGCGAGTATAGTCGGCCAGATCGCGATTACGAGTCCATGATCACAATCTTGCGATTATGATTACAAGTGACTATAGCGGCGCTGTTTAAATATGGCGCTACGGGACATTACTGGTGCGAGATCTCTTTAGTGATTTTAACTCGTATATTTAGGATAATTATATATAGGGTTTATTCTAAACCCACATAGTACTATCCAACATAGACCATCATAGAGTAGTACGGCACAATCCTGATTAAGATGAAGGCCATAGCGGTTCGCAACCAGCTCTCTCAAACTCAAAATAGTAGTATCTTCATCAACATTACACTGTATCCCGACTTTCTTTCCATTTTTACTAGGGTTCATGCTATACATCTTAAAGTTGTAGTTCGTTGTCTCTGCCCTTGAATCCTCCATGTTTACAAGCAACAATAAAAAAGTGAATGATGAAATATAAAAGTGCAAAATAAACGAAGAAAGGAAGAAAGATTGAGAACAGGTTGTCTCTGGTTTTTCCTGTTATAAGATGCTTCGTTTCTTCTTCAACCTCCCTTTTTTCTTGCTGACTGCCAGGATGGGGTGGAGTGCTCTTGACTGCGACATAAAGAATGCTACGCATGTCAAAAAGAAAAAACGTGCTTATGCCACGCCTATTTTTCTAAAAAAGAAAGCATTGACCATGTTCTGGTGGCAGTTAGCCACTGTGCCCCTAAAATTGAAACAGCGAGTGCTCTACCAAATATCTTCAAAGATAAACATGTTTGGATTAACTGTTGCACTAATACAAAAAAAACCATTCAACAACTAGTAACTTGGCGCCAGGTCACAGTTACCGAGAAATGTTTAGAAAATATTGAGCACCACTACAGAGGCTCTTCATTCACACCACTGGTTGTGCCCCCTCCCCAAGCACCATAGGGCTGTTCCTACCAAACCCTCTCACATCACATCAATCAACAATAGTCCTACAAAACCGATCATATCAACGGTCTCACAGACACCATCAGCTAACCATTTTCTGCAAGTGCTCTTCCATCTTTTGCAAATACCCTTCCTGACATTGGTCATCAACCCAGCCCTGCAACTGCTCAGCCCATCCCAACAGTTGTTTGGCCCACCGCTGTCGCTCATTAATATCGTGCTGCTCATCCCGCTTCTTTTGCTCACTAGCCACACGCAGCCTCTCTTCTTCAAAGCGTTGCTCTTGCTCTTTAGCCCTGCGCTGCTCAAGCTCCACCCTGCGCTGATTTTTGTCCGCAATATACTGCCGAACTGTATCACAGCGGTGTGGTCTATCAAGAAGCTTTTGGCGTCGATTCTCTATTTCCTCTTTTTGCTTACTACCCCGGTGGAATAGATCGTTGATCCAGCGAAACATGGGCAAAGCTTCGACATAAAGTAAAAAAAGGCATTGTTTGTTATAAAAAGGAAAAGAGAAAGGTGTTTTTTTTTCACTTCCCCTGCCTCCGCAGCTTGGCCTCGAATTAAATTACGTCATTTGCATTGCACGTTTCTCGCACTGCTTGCAAATGTAAAAGGAACAGCGTGATTGCCGAGATTAATCCACGCCCTTCCTGGGAATGCTACCAATTCAGAGAGTATAAAATACGCTCGTAGATACCTTGCCACAAACCGACTTTCCACCCACATAGACACTACACTACCCATGTTCACCAACTCACTGCTACTACTGCCACTCGCGCTACTACTAACCACCACCACCCTGGCCCATAGGCGCTGGGACGACGGGAGATACGACGCGCCAAACGGCTGGTACCGACCAATCTATTGGAACAGCAGCACATCGGAAACACCACCCGCTCCCGAACTACTCTGGTTGGCTGCCCTGGCTGCCATTGTTGGACTGCTCACCGCCAGCTATACCTAACTAGCACAGCAAAATTAACATGATTAAAAGCTTTAAAACAAACAGAGAAGAATAGTAAATATATGCCAAAAAGCCAGCTAAGCAGCAGAGATGTGAGGCTTGGAAGAAGAAACACCCGCTCGGACAAGCTTGCTAGAAGCACTAGCAACCATCGCCATTTTAGACATTTGATGTTCATCGCCCTCGCCTTGGCTGCTGGCCCTGCTACCGCCCATGACTACATCCTCATCCTCAGCCTCGTCCAGATGCCGCTTAAGCGACAATGTGCGACTGACAACCAAGTCCCGAGCCAGCCCGGGGTGAGAAGGAGGCCCAGCGAACCCCACAGCAGACGGTGTCTGTACCTCGCCACGCGAAACACCCTCCAGAAATTGCTGGCGCAGTTCCGGTGAAAGAAAAGACGCCAAAAACATCGTATTGATATTAGACGTCGTTGCCACCTCCGTTGATAAAGTACGACCAAATCCCAGCTCAGCAACGCTCTCTGTAGATGGCTCTTGGCGCATCGGCTGTAATCCCAGGCCATCAGCAGCAAAATACGGAGACATTTGATCGTCGCGTCCACGACCCACAGCAGGCCACCCGCCAGAGGCACCCAGTGGCGTGGTGGCCATACCACTGCGCTGGCGATTGTTCTTTGAGATCTTGCGTAGCATAGTTACAGCGTTGTTCTCCATCAGCGGCGACTGCAGTGGCTGAGGCAGCGCAGCAGCGGTGGTCTGTGGCGGACTGCTGTTGTTGATAAACCACTCACGGCCCATCAACGACAGCTCCTCGGGCATGGCAATGCGCATACCACGCGCGCTAGCACGGGGGCTCTGCACTGATGCATAGAGTGGCGGCTGTGGCTCGCTAAACGAGGCAGTGTCCAGAACTGGCCCACTCTCGCCAAATCTGCCGCCGGCCGTGCTGTTGACAGAAAACAGTGCTGAATCAGCAAATATCAGACCGTTGGGAGCACTATCTTCAGACAAGCCCACACCCATCGCCATCGCCGCCGCATTTCCACTGCCGGCAGTCCGCCAGTTAGCGGTTCGTCTATTGACGTGTGTGCGGATGTGCTGGTTAAGATTGTCCATACGCGCAAACACCTTGTCGCACTCGGGCGCTGGGCACTTGTACGGTCGCTCGCCAGTATGTGTTCGGAAGTGCCGCTTCAGGTGCTCATACCGCTTGAACTGCTTATCACACCCAGAGAACGTACACGTGTACCGCCGCGACTCGCCCTCACCGCCCCCCGCTGCTTGGGTTGACCGAGTGCTACGCCCTGGCGACTTTTGTCCTGCGACGTTCGTATGATCGACAAGTTGGTTCACAGGCAGGCTATTGGCCAGGTGTGTCCCTGGCAGCACAGCCCCACTAGGCCGAGGAGCAACTGGTACTGTGTTAAGCAACAACTCCACCTGCCGAGACGACTGTAACTGTTTCTCAGCAGTGGCGGCAGCGGCAGCAGCATCGGCCTCTTGCCGGCTAAACTTTGCCGCCATCGCGTTAACTGCTGCTGCTGCAACTGCCGGATCAGCAGTACTAGGCGTCCGATTGAGCAAAGTAGGCGAATCCCGGTGTGCAATACGAGCTATAGTCTTCAAGTACGGGTGGAAGCGCGAGAACCGCGATGAGCGAGGCGCCGATATGCTAACCGGCTTTTGCTGCGCAAGCCACTGCTGCTTGAGAGCGTCGCTCGACTTAGACCCCTCAGTGCTCATCCGCGCCTCAGCAAGTGATGCTGCAAACGACTGCTGCTGGTCCAACGATGCGCCAAGCAACATGGCATTATTCCCTTCGCCAGTAGAGGCAAAGTCGCCGTCCATACTAAACATTGGCAAAGCACCCTGTCCATGAATCGCAGAACCGGTAGGCCTGTGCGCAGAAGCCAGGATATCATCGATATTGCTCAGGGGGATCGAGCCATTGGCCGGGTACAGGTTGCCACCGCTGCCATTAAACTGTAGTGACGACGTGGCGTCGGGCGTGTGGTTTGGCGAGATGTGCTGAGAGCTGTTCAATATAGAAGCAACCGATGGCGACGAAGCCATCGACTCTATCATTGCAGAAACCATCGGCGTATGGCCACTCATATTAATGTCAGAGCCACTTGCGCCGACAGGCCCTCCCAATGCGCCTAGCGAAAGAGCCAGTTGCTGTGATGGATCCCATCCAGAAAACGGCTGGAGCTGCTGGTGCTGCGAGCTAAGCGGCTGTGACCCGCCGACTGCAAGCCCACCGGGGCTCAGCACTCCTTCTTGGATTCGCCCCGTTTTGCCCAAAAGCTCCTCGAGCAACGAGTTAAAGTCGCCAATGTTATCCCGAGTCACAAGCGCATTGGGATCCCCGCTCAGCAGCTCCAGCAGCTCCTGACCATTAGCTGCGCCTATCAAAGGCGAGTGGTGGGGCGTCGGCGTTGGCTGATACTCGTTGTAAATAGCACGCATGTCACTGGCCTGGCGATGGAGCAGCTGAAAGTCCATTCCGGTCCAACTGTCATTAAGAACCATAGCGCCCAGAGGGTTACCAAGACCGGCTCTCTCTAAGCCACAGGGGCCTTGACCCAGGCGTTGAACGTCGCCGCCATAGCCACCGGATGCAGACATGGCCTTTCCTGATACGTATTCCCTCAGCGATGGCTGTTGGCCATTGGTGTCGGCAAGGTCGTTGTACACCCCGAATTGCATATGGCTCTGGTCGCCAGAGATAGGAGGGTGGGCGCTGCTGTCGGCAGGCATCATAACGACCGAGCCCGCAATTGAACTGGCAATCGAATTGGTGCCAGAATTCGGTGCGGACACCCGCGATTGAGCATGTGCGGCGCTGCATGCAACAAACCGAAGCACATCAGCTGAGTCACCACATCTACCACTACCAGCGCTGTCGGGAAACACGGTGCGGGCATCAGTATAGTCGTCATCGTGGGAAGACGACGCCATCGAGGCAATAGACACAGCAGACGCCTTGCAGGCCCTTAGGCGAGAGTCGTCGGTAGCCGACGAGGTAGGCATAGCCAACGAAGTAGGCGTCGTTGTTGATGGCGGTAGCTGATAAAGCTGCTGAGATGCCGGCGGCGAAACGAGCGCAGTAGTTACACGAAGCACCTGCGGAGCGCTGCCCGGCACAGTAGGCCCATTATGCACATGCACAGCCAGGGTAGGCGGCACAGTCAGCGGAAGCTCAACACCACCGATAACCACGTGTGAAGAAGGGTCAGCATCGCTCGAAATCTTTGTCGTGGGTTCTACGCCCATCGCCTCCCTCTTCAGATCTCTTTCCAATGCCTCTTTAAAGAGTAAATCATGAGGCACAGCGTCCCAGAAAAACACCTTTTGCTTCTTTTGTGTGCGCACGCAATGGTGCTTAAACAGAAGGTCAAGGAACTCTGAGCGCGGAAGCTCCAAGCGCGCATGGACCCCAGGCTTCAAGCTGCGCAAGTCGCTGAACACGCCCTCTTCGAATTTTTTAATGTTGGTTACGGGCCGCTGGATGTCCTGGAAGCGGTGCACCAGGGCTCGAATAATGTCGGTTGAAGTGATGTGGAAGCGCTCGTCCCAGCGAACGCACGATAGAGCGTCCCCATTAGAAAAGGAAAACCGACGAATGGCGCCTGCGTGGCTGCCGCTAGATATGTCTGGATCTACTTCTTCGCCCTGTACTTCGTCCTCGCCGAACAGCGACGGCGCATTGGCCAAAAAGCCCGCCAAGTCCATAGTACAGCGCCTCATGCTTGCCCACACTTCAAGCCAAACGTGGGCGCGACTAACACGTACAATGCTTCTACACTAGCAGCAAATTGGTACTTAATAGTCAGGCTTTACGCGCTTCAACACAAGGTGTGAGGGAAAAATAAAAGGCAAAGCCATGCGAATGGGAAATTACACCGGTGTGACTCGTACAAGATAGCAAGCCCAATGCGAATGGAGGCAAAAGAGATAGAAAAGGCAAGACAGGAAAGAGAAATTGTCTTGTCTCCAGCCACCCAAAGAATAGCACAACCATTGCCCAAAAAATAGACAAAAATAGATGGACAGTCCCGGGGAGAGGCCACGGAGCCAAGTGCTAGGACGTGAGAGCGACTCGTAAACCGGCCCGTGTTACACAAGAAAGCACAACGAGAGCTTCAGAGCCAGGTAGCACAAGATCGACCAGGGAGAGACAGTAGCATCCAAGGAGGGGGGTGTCTGTACCTAGCTCAGGATACCCAGAGTGCCGGAGGAAAGCAGTTTGACTCACTGGCTGACGGTTGGTGGTCAAGGGAGTGCCTTTTAAAAAGTGGCTAAGAGGAAGAGAGAAAAAGGAAAAAAGAAAAGGAGAGAGTGGCCAACCTGCTACTGGGGCGAGTTGGGGGAGGATGAGCAGCGGCAGCTTCACCTACACGCGAACACATGCTAACACCCGATTGGGCCTCGTGCGTGCTGTAGGCATATGCCACCAGAGCCAAAGGCAGTAAGTGCGGCACATGCTCCGCCTTCTTAGAATATGACTAGGCTCTCGTCCAGCAAACGGCCAGGCGCAACGAACGAGCCCTCTCGCCCCACACCGACATGGCTCGCTGTGGCCGAGAATCCGAGACCGCAGTGGCCTTTTCAGGTACAGGTTGCGCACTGGCAAGGAGCGCGCCATGACATCATTCGAAGCCATGTGCTTTGGGCTCGACTCGTCTTTGTAAGCCCTCTTCTCAGCCACCCATAAAGGCACGAGGGCACCATTCACGTGGGCATCTCTCTTGGCACCTCACCAGATCAGATTCGCAGAGGTTTCGTTGTTCCATAATCGAACCCCGCTCGGAAAAAAGATTGGTACCAAAATCACAAAAAAAAGCCTTGCTAGTACCATCTTTCATTCATTCGCCTCTTGTCCAATTTCCCACCTACTCACTATGCGTCTCGGCAACACCGGCAGCTGCAGTGTCAGGAGGGGGTTGTCGCAATTTGCATGTGCTCTCGTGCTCACCTCCTCGTCCTTTGCTCTGTCGTACTCCGATATGCGACGCCCGCTCAATGGCCAGATAACACCGAGCGCGTCAATATTTGAGACTGAAGACCACGTAATATTCGGGCAACGTATTTCAGTACAGGCCAATAGCGGTACTTGGAATGTCGATACTGTTGGCGGCACCTGGCATGTCTGGCACCACACGACCATTTTCGACTGCATAGATTTGCCGCTGTGGCCAGACTCGATGCTTGAAGCCAGGGTCGTTCTAACGTCAGAAATGTGCCGCGACAGGATTCTCCTACCTCCCGCTCCATTCATGCCTCCCCGCGGCCTAGAATACTGCGGTGCTCATATCGTCGCCACAGCAAAGCCCGATATCGCTAGCGACTCGCTCAGCTCATTAGCGTTGGCTCGGAGTCATATGCGCAGTTGGATGGCGGAGCTCATGGGATGGACCTCCAGCAGCAGACCAACCCTACTAGCAGCAAACCTTGGTTCACATACCGAAGCAGAGCCCTACGATGAACCCCTTCTGGGACCCTCGTCGTTCATTGACGTGGGCAACTCGAGTGTATACTACTTCCAGCAATTCGATGCCCGATATTTAGATGTAAACCGACCTGGCAGCCGTCTTGATTTGGCCCATGTTGCGCTTGAGTCCCAGCATCCGCTACGAGCGCTGATTGACCCGCACGTAGTCCATCAGGACAAGAACTGGCTCGACAACCACCGCATCGAAATATCCTTGCATCGCACCACCGAAGGGTTTGTCAGGGTATCCACCCAGGTACTTTCGCTTATGCACCCCGCTTCGGGTATATCCATCGTGCCGCTCCAAAATGCCACTTCACGAATTGCTTGGATTGGACCAACCAAACAGACCGAGTCCCACGTGCAAACCACTACGGACCGCGTGCCCTTGCCGCTTACTATTCCAGAAGAATTCTACGCCGAGCACGACACGACAACGCAACCAGCCGGCACTGTGGATGTGCGCACCAGCCACTTTAATTCGTTCCATCCAAGCCTCATCATATCAGCCCACACTCCACTAATCTCCGACCAATGCCATCTGGATACTATAGTGATGCTACCACGGGCGTACTTTTTTGATCCATACCAACTGTACGAGCTACGCCATCAGCTCAGCGTCCACTACGAGCATTACGGACCTGTAGAGCTGGAACGCCCAGCCGAAGTCATGCCTAACTGGGGCAGCCTCTTGCACCTTAATCAGCACTCGCACTCGTCTGCGCTGAACGCTACCATTCCCATTCACGCTAGATACCGACTGCCACCCATTGCCCACGAGCGCTTGGTTGGGTGCCATGGCGAGCCCTCGGGTGATTCTCACATAGATCTGGAGCTGCTGCCACCGCTCTCGGCTGTTATCTGCCCGGCTGCCGCCCCTAAACACCGGCATGGTGCTGAATTGGAAAAGGGAAGTGTGCTGCGGGCATTGGATATGCGCTTGGTCTTGTTTGATGAACTGGGGCTTTGGCCGGTTGCTGCCTTGGAGCCATCGCCGGATGCTGAAACTCTGCTGAGAATGCCTGTAGGCTACGTCGACAATACAGTGCTCATACAGACCCTGACACTTGTAGCACTGTTTGCTGGGACAGTGTTTATCTGCCTGGCCGCAAAGAGAAGCTTGTCCTCTCGCCCGTAAAAGCCATTTTTCTGCTACCAGAAAAAAAAACACATCAAAAGCTAATTGTGGAAAATTTATAAAAAACGTCGCATATTGACAAAAAGAAACAAGAAAAACAACGAAAAAAACTAGCGATAGTGACGAGAGGATTCGCCCTTTGCGCGCTCAAGATTCTCACTAGCCGACGAGGTCAAGCAGTCGACATCGTTGGCAGCAACAAGTAACGTGTACCCAAGCTTCATCTTGCTCAGCGCCGACTCACCAGATGGCGCGTAGATGCCAATAGGCATATCCCCGTCCTTTGCCGTCTTTTCTATAGCGCCAAACACATCATGTATATGGTCTTGGGACGCACGGGCCGATGCGCCCAGATTATACGGACCAACAAATATGGCATCCATGCCACCCACTCCCAGAATGGCCTTCAGATTAGCTGCGCCCTCGAGGCTCTCAATTTGCGGAATAATCAACACGTTGGGGCCCACAGTCTCCATGTAGTCTGAGATAGCCTGTGGTCCTCGAAAACCAAAGTGCTGTGGCGCAAATGGCGCCCCAATAGATCGCTTACCGGCTGGCGGGTAAGTGCATAGATTGATGATGTTGCGCATCTCGTCGGGCGTTTCGACACGCGGGACAATGACGCCATGTGCGCCGGCATCGAGCGCCCATCTGAGCCATTCAGGCGCCTGCGATGGGACTCGCACAATTGGCACACACGCCCCACTGCTTGCTACAGCGGCAACCATCTCAGCCATCAGTGTAGGGCTGATTGGCGAGTGCTCCATATCGATACAGGCCCAGTCAAAGCCCTGGGTGGCCAGCATCCGGGCTGTTACAACACTGGGGATCGTGAGCCAGATACCAAACACTGGGATGTGCTGATGCAATTTTGACTTTAGCCGAGCGAGCGGCGAACCACTGAATTGTATAAACCGTGGCGCAGCGGGCTGCATGGCATGAGGCAGCCCGCCCTGTCGAGGTGAGGCGCCATGAGGCAGGGAATGTGGCTGAGGCAAGTGCGATGACCCAGCTTGGCCAGGCGCGTAATACCGGCTGGGTGGCTGAGCCTGCGGCAATGACGTTGGTGGCTGCTGAGGCGGGTGTTGTGGCTGCTGCAGCTGCTGTTGATGCTGCGGAGGCGTTATACGCTGAGGTCGTTGCTGTGGAGGATGAGGAGGCTGCTGCTGTTGCTGCTGCTGTTGCTGCGCCTGTACTTGGCGTGGAGGCGGTGCCTGGCGTTGAGAAGGCGGGGGTGGCGGAGGAGGAGGAGGCTGCATATTCGACATCATCGGCTGGCTGGGGTGACCTGGGTGGCTTGTATGGCGGGACGCAAAAGAGTGCAAAGGTACCGGTGACTTGAGCTGCATAGGCATCGATGCTGGAATAGGCTGCGTTCGTGAAGGGTGCCCTGGAGGCGGCATCGGCATTGCTGAATGAGCATGGCTATGGGCGCCTGATGGAGATCCAAATCGCTGTATATTGGGCTCTGGCCCGCTCATAGCACCGCTCCCAGAGGCACCGCCAGTACCAATCCCTAATCCCTCCATTCGCGAGCCAGGTTGTCCAGAGCGCATTGGATCCCTAAGAGATTGCCGTAAATAAAGAGAAAGCGCGTGGATCAGTAAGCAAAAAAAAAAGTCAAGCTCTCGCACCAAGACCCAAGATCTGGCTGCCGTATTTATCCTAGATACATGAACGTGAGCTCATTTCTTGGGCTACGAGAGCCAAGATCCAGACATTTGGCGCTAAAGGCATATTTCCAGAGAAATTGTAGCAATATATAGCCACAATGCCACTCGAGTCAAAGAAGCAATATTACTAAACATGAGCCAGCTCATAGAAAGCCACATCCAATCCCAAAGGAAGCGCCAAAATAGGAGATAGCCAAATTTACAGTATAATATTGCCGTTTAATTTGACTTTGCTTCTTTGGCAATCTGCGGCTATCTACACCAGCTACAGCCACAGGCTGCCAAAGTCACCAAGAAAATCCAAACAAAGGCTTGGTCATTCTTTTACATACCTTGAGTGTCTAGCCATCTTGGCTCGATGCGCCTCACCGTGAAAGTCGTAAGGCCCGGGTCGTGGGTGGGAGGGCGAGCGGTGGTGCTGCATCGGGATAGCATTGGCAGCCTGCAAGCGAGCTGCCATTGAGCTATCGGTGTACGAGTGTCCTGTATAGGCGGTGGCGTCGGCTACAAACGTGCCGTCGGGACGCATTACTATCGGCGTATTAGAGTTACGCTTTGCGCGCTTCTTGGGGTTTTCCAGCTCAGCTCGGACAATCGCAAGAATCGGCTGCATATCACTAGAAATATCGCCACGGTATGGACAGCTCAAGATAATGTGCTTTTTCATATCAGCCGACTTTCCCAGCATCCGCTTTTCACACAGCAAACATTCGGCTCGATCCGTGTTACCCGATACACGCGCCTCAACCACTTTGAAGAACCGCCACACAGCACCCCGACCAGAGTTGTAACCGGCGTGGTATAGTACGGCGGACTTTGCCGGCATAGTGACGCCTCCCAGCCCAACTGACTCGCTATCTGTGCATAGTGGGGAGCTAGTCGACCGTGTGTCGTGGTGCGGGCTATTAGGATACTGGTGGTGATGCTGCCCTGTGTGTTGGAAAGGGCCGCCCTCCGCGTAGTCCCCTATACATCCATCCGAGTCTCGGCGGTAGCACGACACGCTGTCTTTGGAGCTGTCATTGTCATCTGGAATCGGCGACTCTGACATGTAAATGTCCTCCTCGGCTTGAGGCGGGAAGGAAACTCCGATATGGAATCCTGGCGGTCGGTCCTGGGTCGAGCGGTGCTGTTGCTGGTGCTGCCTGGGCATTACTCGCATGTTCGGAGCGTGCGATGACTGCATGTTGGCCTGTGTGGGGCTGGAGAACGTAAACTGCGTCTGGTGAGCAAGCCCGGCCGACGAGACCGACTCTCGCCGCAACACCTCAGGCTCATTTATCGTGTTAATGTTGCTGCTGGGCGATCTGGGATCAGCTTCGCTAGCCACCGATGAACCACGGCTGTCATAGCTCTGCTTGCGAACGTGGCCCTGGTGCTCCAGCTCTTGCTGCTCTGCCCGCTGCTGGTTGGTTATGTTGTCGATATGAACAGAGCGTGAAATCGACTCGCTGATCTGGCTGATAGCGTATTCCGTGTTCTGGTCAACCTGCATGCTGCCTCCAGGCGACTGAAGGCCGGACCGCAAGCTATCGCCAGGCAACTGCAAAGCGGCGGACGCAGGCGGCGTTGGAGTCGCTGTATCTGTCGTTGCAGAGGCAGCGGTGCCAGATACTGTCTCTTTTTGCCGAGTGGAGTTTATTGCGCCAGAGTCAATGCTCGGATGCATGGGCTTGGCAAACCCCACCTCCGCTGTCGATGCCGCCACGGCGGATGGTGCCGAGGGCACTGTGTTAGCGGGAGCCGTAGTTGCAATAGCGGGAGCGGTAGTGACAGACAAGTGCTCAGAGTGATCGTCTGACATTACCTACATAAAGTACACAAAATAGAAAAGTAGATCGATACAGCTTAGTAAAGCGAGATAATGACCCAATGTGAAGCGAGGAGGCGAACTGGCACCCAGCGGCTCCAGTGTTTGGGTAAGAATGGAAAAAAAATAAAGTGTTGGGCGATTGATGCACATGCGGGTCGCGCACTATGAGTACAGCAAGCAAGAAGGAGCGCGCTTGCATTCTTGCATCTGCAAGTCAAGGCAAAAGGGAAGAGAGGAGTTGTCAAGACAGGGGCGGGCTCTCCCGTTTAGGATACCTCATGCGCCGACCCAGTAGGTAATATACGTCGGCTATTCCAGACAATAAGGAGAGAAAGTGCTCGCGAAAGGGGGATAATGAAAAAGGAGCAAAAGTTGGGGGTAGCGGGGAGTAGTTGACAAGCCAAGTGCGCCTCTGTAAGCCAGTGCAGCGCATAAGAGCTTTCCCATCCTCAACTGGCAAGCCAGTACTGGCGAGTGGCAATGCCAGATCTGGGCTACAATGACAGGAACGTGCGTGTCTGGCACTGGATCCGCAACGACAACAAGGAATGGCTCTGGGAAATGTCGGCAAAAGTAATACCGATGTGACATTATTTTCCTCGCTGGCATTGTTGCAAGAGATAATGCCTAGAAGAGGGGAGGTGGAGTGAGTGAATCATGATAGGTAATATTGCCGCTGTGGAGGCGGATGGAGGCGCAAGTGTACACAGCAGCCAGACAATGAGTAGGTTCTAGGGGCATCGTAAGACGAATGAAAGAATTCCCAAGAGCACATGGAAGAGCAAATAACAAAAAGTTATTGCTGACGTTTTGTTATGCATTGCCGCTTGCGCACAGAATTAAGGTAGTATTTGGCGAAAGCAGTGACTGAATGAATCAAGCAATGTGCTTCTCTGGGAATAGTGGTCGGCCACAATAGGAAAAAAGGAGGCAAAGTGGGAAAAATGCAGCGCTCCAAGAGAGAGGAAAGGGCGGGTGCTATTGTAGTGCTGCATTATCCCGGCAATTGTAGATAATATTGCACTAATAATAGCCCAGGCAAGCAACAATAGTCAACGCTGCTCCGTGTGGGAAGTGTGCGCTCTGGCTTGCGCGCGTATGTGCGTGCGTGGAGGCGCAACAAGAGGGAGAGAACAATGGCAGCACAGGGGGGAAATGTAGCAGGACATCCCCCCATCTTCATGTGCCATGGGCATACGTAAGCGCGCTGCACCGGCACCGAGCTGCATGCATAGCAGGTAAGAGGTGCGGATGTAACACAGAAGCCAAGTACATGGATGCGTGTAGAAAATAAATGGCACAAAGACAGGACATTGACAAACAAAGTGGGGGGCTGGTGAACGCAGTAAGCCTCTGATGGTGCTTATACTGATATGTTCAACACGCAATATGGAAACTGGGGGTGGGTTATATGTTGGCGCCAAGTGGCGACATCCGACTGCCGGAAATAGCAGTAAATGGGCATAGCGTAAACAAAGTGTAAAAAAAAGAAGCAGCAACCAGGCGAAATGGGCGAATAGACTGCCTGTGCAGCGCACGAGAGTAGCTTGGGCGCCAAGCGCGCTAGGGCACACCAATGCTGCTGCGCTTTTTTGAATGCGCAATGACTTACCTAAAGCGGGTATGTGTGTCAAGTTGGTCCGTTGTGTGTGCCGGGCGTTGGGTTCAGTAGGTGTGTAGAGAGGCACAGAGGGGAAGCAAATTAGTAAGTGTTGTGTAGCTCATAAGAGAACGGTGTATAAGCGTGTCGCTAAAAGTTGGGAGAAAGCGGAGCGGCGCAAGACCGAGGTATAAGAGACAGGCAAAAAGAAAGAAAGAAAGAAAGTGTAGGGTAACAATGTAGAGTGCGGGGCTCTCCGCGCCGCAGTAGATATATGTACAAGAAGAAAGAGGCACGAGCACAGACACAGCAGCGCAAAAAAAAGCAGTGCCGGCGTATAGCAAGAGGCGAATAATAATGATAAATAGCAGACTACGGTAAGACCAGGAGAAAGGAAAGGGAGTGACAATGTGGATATGTAGGGACAAGCCAACCGCACACCATGCAAAAAAAAAAAATTGGAAATAGAATGCTGGCGAAAAAAAAAAAACTGGATGCACTGGTTGGGAGACGGCAATCCCATCTCAGATAAGTTAGCCGAGCGGAGTAACAAACAGCCAGGGGCTGAAAGCTGAAAGGCAGGGTCACACTGAAGCGCACCACCGCAGAGGGGGAAAAGTATGTACATGGGACATACACTGGGAGAATGGAGTATCGGCCAAATTGGGCGTAGCGATATAACAAGAGTGCCACGCCTTGTAAAAAAAATGAGGGGTATTTGTAGACATCTCACGAACACTGATGTCGCGCCTTGGCAGTCCCTTTCGGAACATTCGCGCAGCAATTGCACTCGGTGCGCGTGGGCAAGGAAAAACAGTGCCCCAAGGACGTTAGGCCTCGGCTGACACCATCGACAAGATAGGTCAGACATGCAAGCAGGCAGGCAGGCGGCATGGACACCTGCAACCAGAGGCAGCTCGCATAGCCGTTCCACAAGCTCGCATAGCCGTTCCACATAGACAAGCGCAATATGAAAAACAAGCATAAGTGTCACTGTGATCACCTCCTTTCTCCCTTGCACCATGTGGCTCATCTGCCACACGCGTGCATGGGGAACAAGCGAGCAGAGTAAAGGTATGGCAAGGACTGAGCGCCAGTGGGCGATCCAAGCGGACAGGCCCTATAGCATGTCCGATATTTGGCCATGTGGGGGAGGGGATTACCACACAAGAGAACAGTCGATCCGGCAGCACCTCTTACTCGGTAGAACGCAAGGGAGGGGAGTTACGCTCAAAAAGGAAGTTTGCACAGCACCAGGGCAATGAAAGGGAGCAAGATAAAAAAGCAAAAGATGGGGTGGGCACTGTTACTGTGGCGTGGTGGCTAACCCAGGCAGCGCAAGGCCATGCGCTATGACGCCCGAAGGGAAAACCTGGCGCATGCATAGATGAAGTGGGAGGTTGCGGCAAAACGGAAAAGGCTTGCGTGTGCCATTTGGTGGCAACAAGCACACACACACACTATCGCCTGGCGCTGGCAATGGCGGCAGCAAGCCCCTCGCCTTTTTGGCGACGCCTCCGCTCTTGTTCACAGCCAAACACACCTCTCTCGCCTACCCACTTCACCACGCCAGCGTGCTATAAATGCACGGCGTTTGGGCAATTGCAGTCGGTGGGGGAAGGAGGGCAGTCAGAAGCGCTGCATGTGTGCATTTAGGCAAGAGGCGAGAAGGGGGGTGGCCTGACCCGCCCCTTTTAGCCAGTTAACCAGCCGCCTGCATGAAAATTGTTGGGTGTTGAGGGTGGGAGCGAGACGCCCACGGCCACTACAGCGTGTGCTTTGGCGAATCAAATGAGCCGGCTCTGGCCTTGCCAAAGAGAAGCGGATAGGTCGAGAAACAGGTTTTCTGGTACTCGACACTTTAGCATGAGGCTGCTGTCTGCAGGCCGGACAGAGAGGGGAGGAAGCGCGTGTATGTGGGCAGATGCGATGGGGCAAAATGGCGAGAAAGGCAGGGGCGCTGAGCACGAGAGAAAGGCCCCGCCATACATCAATCTGCGATCGATAGACTGGGTGGGCAGGGCACAGCTATCATCCCATCCCTCTGCGAGGAGAAATACTCCGAGCCCAGAGTCGGCTGGGGAGATGTCGCCCAATGGTCTAGCAGGGCGCCAGAGTGGGATTCTCATGCTCACAGCACTACACCACGCCTGGCGGCAAAGCGGTCAATGCGACATGGCAGTGAGCCCTGAAAAGTTGGGTTGGCGCATGTAAGTTGCAATTGCGTGCCGACAGCAGTCGAGGGTGCCAGGCAATGTACGGTGTGCGTAAGCAAGAGAGGAGGGACAGGTTTGGTCGGGCGGATAGTTAAAGATGGGGGGCAATTGAGCGCAGAGGAAGCGCTGCACGTGAAGATGGGGGGCGACGTGGGAGAGGACTACGCCAACGAAAATAGACTGCAAGCAGCAACGTCTACGCGTTGCTCGCTTACAAGGGCTTACCAGCAGGCTCGCAGCCTCAGAGGCTGTTGGGGTGTGCTGCTGCAATGGGACAGGCTGGCACAGAGAGAGAAAAGCAAAAGGGAGGGCGTGACGAGATAAAAGGGTAAAGCTTTGTCAAGGCAAAAGAGCGCGGAGTTTGAAAACAAGCCAGCCAAAGGAGTGGGGGCTGTAGCTGTGATTTATTATGTTGCGCATCGGACAGGCCAGCACGCGCGCCGTGAGAGAAGGGGTGTCGTGGATGCAGCAAGAGTACAGCACCACACAGTATGCAGATATTCCAGGATGCCATGGGACAAGTTCAGGATCACGATGTTTAGCGCGGCGGCCTTGTTGTGGTCAGATGCCAAAACAGATCCTCCTCTGCGCATTGGTAGAAGAGCACAACCGCTGCTTCAGCAGGCTACCTTGTTACAATGCCACCGGCACAACAAGTTAAGCTTGTTGCTTGCTTTATAGAAAAAACGCTAGCGGAATGCGCACAATAAGAGTGGCTTAAGCCCTGGAGAATGGGGCGTGGTGTATGGATAGTAGGCCAGGTGATGGTCCGAGACCGTTTTTGTTGCTAGTTTATCAAGAGCTTACCTTTTAGGAGTCTAATAGCTGTAACGCCTTTTTCACTTTTCTTGGAGCGATGGCCGTCGAGTCAAAAGTGTAGAGCGCGACGTGCGTAGTAACAATAAAACAAAGATCTGAGGGCCGCAGCGAATAAGGTATATGGATAGCGGTAGATAAATAAGGGCACGCCGCTGAGCCAAGAACTCTGCGCAAGGCCGTGGAGCTAAAAATAAGAGAAATAGCGCACACCAGTAAAAAATATTTGGATAAGAAAATGAGGTAAGATGAATAAGAGGAGGGGGAATTTGGCCCAAGAAAAGTTGGGGCAGGATGGGGGCGAAGCCAGAGCTTTATATGCCAGAGATGTGCTTTGATGCGCCTGCGAGCAAGAGGAAAATAGCTAAAGGGTCTTCTGGTTGCTGCAACTGGGGTTTGACAAATGCACGATGCAGGAAATGTAGTAGGGACGTAGAAATAAATGCAGGCAGGTGTTCACAAATTGGTAGAATGGTTATGTAAAAGAAGCGGTCTGACAGGCAGCAACCTGTGCTATTAAAGTGATGGCCAAACATGCTATGTTCAACGTGCACAAACTCTAGTTTCCTTTTTGCCTTTTAGGAATAGTAGTCTGCACACTATCGCCTTTTGGCGAGCTACATTGCATTTTTCCGTGAAGCCTCAAGAAAACAAGTAGGGCTACACATCTGCATGCAAGAAAACACCTTTTGGGCTTTTTAATAGCATGTCTGAGTCACCTTGACACAAAGCAAGAAAAAATGCATACACCTGTACTCTGAGCTGGAGACGAGCAGTGATTGGCGAACAAGAGACGTGCATCGAAAAGAATACTATCCTGCTTTTAGCCTTTTTACTTAATAAAAAAGCGTGTGTAGCCAAGTATGCGTGTCGGTCTGTGCATATGTTTGTGCACACGCTCAGACAACATGAGGCTGGACTGCGTTATTTCAAAAGAACGAGCCCGGTTAACAGAGTTGGAAACAGGTGTGTGATCCAAGTGCGAGTCCGATTTGCAGGGGAAGGGATGTCCTGGAAATAGAGTGCCAAGAAATGAGACGCGTGCACTTCTCGCAAACGGCCGATTGTGCCCGGGCCATTAGTGCGCTGGCTATGCACTGGTCATCCTTCCTGGGACACACTGAGTCAACTTACTTGGGTACCAAAACAAGGGTGCGTGCAGCGATGCCACCAAGTAGGAGCGTGCAGTCGCGCCGTCGCTACGTTTCAAGACAGAAGCAAGAGCATGGAATTTAAAAACATAAAGGACAGAGATTCGTGAAGGCCAAGCGGCAACCCATTGCCCGCAAGTTATGTACGCTGCATGGGAGCGACATCCAAGCATGCTTGGGGTAGGAGGGAGGCAAAGGGTGCTGGCATGAATTTACTTGTGCCTTGCCTTGCATACTTGTTTAAGCCCTGCCTTGTAGTGCTGTCTTGGGGAAGATGGGCGGTTGGTCTTCCCTAGGTGACCCGAGCAGAATGGGGACAGCGCAGACATCAGGATTTGGGGAGACCAGCTGGGGGTCTCGGCTAGGATACCTACATGAAATCGGGCAATTCGGACAGACTGAAAAGCAAAGGGTGGGCGCCCCGTATAACCGATTCTCTTGCCGCCTTGCACTCGCCATGGGGGAGTGTCAGCATGGGCTGACGGACAAGTCACTCACATGATGACACAGGTGAGGCTACCATCCCTGGCTCGTCAAAGTCATTGCAATCACAGCAACTCACAACAATACCGGCTATTTGTGGACAGCGCTCTTTCTGTTGGGTAGGCAATTTCTGGCTGTTTATTTTTGGGAATAAGCCGACACCAAATCTGCTTTACTCCTTGGTTTCTCGTTGGCACTCTTTCTAGCAAAGAAAGAAAGAATACGCCTGGTGGAAGGGAGGTTATCTATTCTCAGTCCTGTCCGCATTGAGTAGGGGAAGTGCGCTGCGTTGTGCATTTCCAGTTGGCGATCTGCAAGCTTTTTTCCTTGCACTGTGCCCGCAATCGGCCACTAACAATCATCAATTTTGTCTGCATGTGGGTATCTGCCTGCAGCGTATTTATGCGCGCTCGGACGTTCTAAACAATGAATGGCAAGGCATCCGCATTTCTTTTTGTAGCATCTGCTGGTGTCATGTCTATCCGACATTTGTGCCCGTGCATGTGCAACAAATGGCTTGTGATTCAAGACGATATTTTCACTCGTGGTATATTTTTGCCTATACCAATCCAGCAGGTGTGTAAGCGCCATCTAGCCAAAACAGGGTAGTTATGGCCATGTCCCCACCTGGTGTGGTTGCCCGCATTGCGCAATTGTGCTTATCTAAACACCACCAGATAGGGTGATAAGACCAACAATCGAAATCCTCAGAAAGTAATGAGCTATTCATAGCAGCTTATCTCAGACTGCAAACTGTAGGTAAAAGCGGTATAATGATGTCAGCGCTAATTGTAGCAAAAGCAGAAAAATGCCACCCCGGCTGCTTACGCTACCTAGGCTGCCATTACATGAGCTTGGCTAAAGGCCTCTGATCCTGTGACAAATTCAATCTATGTATCGGCAGGTCTCGGGGTTTTGCCTGTTCAATGTATAATATTGGGGATGCCCGTTATTGTTGGTTTGTGCGCTTGAGAAACAACTTTCAGCTGACCTTTGTCCCCGATATGTCAAGGTACATAATCGAGTGAAAGCGCCCTCGTGAAGGCAGACATCAATGACAAAAGTGGCTTGTGGCCAAGTGACCAAAGATAACAGTATCTCCAATATTAAAAAAATCTAATCATGTATACCTTTATTAGCATAGTCATGTAAATGTAGATTAGGTGATAGCCTCGTGGCTAGATATGCCAACTGATGTGTTGGCTGCTACTGCCCCTGTTCCGGTGCTGGCGGTTGCTCGGAACTAGCTCTGTCTCTAAACTTTGGCCACGGGTGCTCCTTCAAGTAGTCAACCAAGTTGGGATATGCGCCTTTGTTAGCGACATACATCTCAAGATAGTGCTGAAGCCTCAGCAACTCGTCATCGCGGCTCAAGTCCTCGAACGATGAGATGTGCACATGGTTCTCCTTTTGCTGAACAGCCTTGGTCTCCGAATCATCCACCAGGATGGTGTTTTCCAATGTCCAGTGACCCTTCATTTCAGGCGCGATTCCCAAATACCCCTTGTAAGTCTCGTAGACATTCTTGTGCGGCGAGTCAGCCAAAGAGTATCCCTCGGTAATCTTGAGCAAATCCTTTGTAGTCCGCGCCTTGCCATAGTAGGCCCCAACCAAACCGCAGAACCTGCGATCCCAGACACGCACAAACCGCTTCTGCTCCTGCTTCATAAACACCTGCAGCATGTTGTTCACGCTAAAGGGCTGGGCAGAGCTCCAAATCATCACGGCGAAATTGTCCAAAAGGAACTTTAAGAAACTCGAAAGATATGGGCGGGCATACCCAGTTCGTGACTTGTCAGCGCTCCTGGGACCACGCTTAATCAGTGTTCCGTTGAGATCGAGTACGATCAGCTGGCTATGCTTTGTCTTTGCTTCGTTCTTCGCATAGTCGCATGGCGCCCAGTGATCTTGCCACGCCGCCAGAGCTGGAGACAGCTTGGCAGATATAATATTTGGATCCTTTACGCTTTTCGCACGTGGTTTGAATGGGGGCGCAGAGGCTGACAACGGCTTTCCGGCTGCTTCCACCTTCCCCAGCTTCTGAGGCAGAGAAGACTCAGCTCCTGTAGCTGGCACCAAGGCTTCAGTTTTAGCCTTTCCCTTTTTCTTATGAGGCGGTATGTACTTTGATTTGGCTTTTACGGCTACATCTTCGCCCGCAGCTATAAAAAATTGCCAGATGAAAAATAGAGCAATAAATCGGTTAATAATGGCGCCTTCTACTCGGAAATCTATGGAACTAAAACTCCTAACAAGCCTCGCAATAGTCGGAATGGTACGACGTAGAAAAACAATAGCGCATGGTTTTTTAAATACAATACTACGCGGAACAAGGAATAATGTGATCGGAAGAGCGACAATACACATTGCTACGGCTTTGGAAAGTAGGGAGAGTTCGGCAGCAATTAGACAAGGCCAATCTACGCCAGGACAATGAAGGAGAAAGTAAAGCGTCTGAGGAAGAAAGAAATACGTCGGACAGAGGTATGAATTGCCGGCGCACATAAACGCTCACGGGTGGCTGATTCTAGGCTGCGCACAGAAGATAAAACGTGCGCAGCCAGGTAAGAAAAGACAGGATCTTATTGTGTTGCAATATATTCGCCGAGTCAGGGGGTGGGGTGTGGGAACTAGTGCCATGGTTATTCCCGCGGCTGATTCTTCGCTCGGCAAATTGTAGTGGCTTTATACATGGGCATCTGGCAACAATACCACAGCCAAAAATGCGACATACCTGAACTGCTCATCCTAAACAATAGCGATGGTGTATTTTGCTGTAGCCGGGGCTCGAGAAGTGAAGCAGCGCTCTTTGTAATCCTTGTACGAACAACAGACGCGGTGAATCGGGCAAGCATAAATTGCACTACAATATGCCAAGATATTAGCGATAAGGAAAATAGTAAAAGCGCGAAATAGAGACTAGAGGCCTAATTTCCCCCCTAAAAATTAATCACTCAAATGATAAACGTATTGTGATTAGCTTTTCATTATGGCATTTTACCAATCCAGCGTGCAAATCAAAGCCCTGCCAAGCGGCACTGGGCTGAAAAATTAGGGACTACGGATGAGTCCTCGTCTAAAAATATCAATGACAATGCATGCGGGGTGTGGGGGACAGAGATGGGTGCAGATACACCGGAATGTGAACAGACAACACTGGCTTCAGAGATGCGCTCCTCCCTGCCTCCCCAAAAATAAGCCCTCAACTTGCTGCCGCCAAGCCTAATGACCACGTGCGTTGTGCAGGATGCAGGCCGCAGTGCGTAGGGGAGGGGATCACAAGATTATGGAGAAGAGGAAATTGGCATGCATTCTTTTTTCTTGCTTTGTGGCACTCGCTGACTGGGATTCTCTTTAGGCTTGGCGAGTGTGTCACGCCGGTTGAATTGTCAAGAAAAGTTGGGGTTGGGGAGAAAATACGAGGCGGAGGCGGCTAAAGTGAGGTATAGTGTAAATACATTTGGCTAGTGGAGCTGGTACAATGAGATTCGCTCGGAGGAGTATCACATATATGATTGTTTACGTGTAAAAAGGTGGCTACATTCGGACTAGATGCTTTCTGTCATGTCTTTATGCGTAAATTAAATATCTTTTGGAGAGAATCGGATTGTGGTTATTTCGCAGCCACCCAACATGGGAGACATACAATGCACTTGGGTACAAATGCACAGAGACCAGTAAATCATTGACACGCACTGGGTTTTTTCGCAGACAAATTACATGACAAATAAAAAACAATAGTCTGGCCCGGATCCAGCCAGTTGCGCATGCATACACATTGGGTGCTTGCGCGTACATTTGACGCTTGCATTGCAGATCGGACTGCAAAGGCTGTGGCAGAGGATGTTTTTTTCTGCTGAAACCGGACAGTTGGCAAGTTTGCCGATGCGCAATGAATGCAATTGCGGCAATGTCACATGTGGGGTAAGGGAAAATCTCCTAAAGGTCCGACCCTTTCTAATGTGGGGTAGACGCATGATTGCAATCGTACCATTAGCTATGGAGCGAAGGGCCTTTTGGCTAGTATCCTTATTTACCTTATTCCGTGCAATTTGAGAGGTAATTTGCAAGCTGCTCCATTATTGCCTCAAAAAGGCAGCTAGTGTGATTTTTGTAAAAAAAAAAGCAGGAATAAGCACTATACTGTCGGAGCTCACATCCTGTGGACAAAATAGTACAATTGCTGCGGCTTAAGCGATGCAGCAGATGTCTGTGGGCAACACGGCAAATGACGCAAGTGATGGACACTTTATGCAATGAGTCCAAGATGCCGTGCAGCAGTCCGTACGGGCCCGCAGTGCAAATCCTCATCGATGGTCATATGGAGTGGAGAGGAAAAAGACACATGGGTCGACAGCATGTAGTGGGAGAATATCCTGGACAAGCTCTGTAGAAGAAAAGCAGCAAGCTCATGCCAAGCTCGCTCTATTTTTATCCGGCACCTCGTGGCGAGTGCCATCCAGCACCTCCACTGGCTGCGTAGGAACGACATGAGGGTGAGAGCCTCGCTCTTCCCCCAAATCCAAATATAGAGATGCCATGCATCAATGGGGGGAGGGGGTGCTGCATGAGACCCGGACACACCGCCCTCCTCTTTTTCCCCAAGATCACGTACATGTCTATGGAACAATTCTTCTCCCGCAGCCCCCTCCCTCTTCCAGTGAGTGTAGTTAGAGCCTCCTGGGGACAATGGGTTTGGGAGAACAAAGCAAGTGGGCTTTTGGAAAGATGGCAGTGAGAGCGAGAAAAGAAAGCGAGGTTGGCCGCTTATAGCAATAGAACCCTTTTTCGGGACTGGGACAGTCGATCATCTTTCTCAGGGTTAGTGACCCACCCCCCTTCTTGGCAAAATAGCTGTCGCACAAAAGGCAGAAAAGAGGAGCGGAAATTGGTCTAGCGCCGGACTATAGAAGGCGGTATAAGTACGCGTGAGTCAGGGTCCGCTCCTTCCTCTTCTCTTCCTCTTCTCTTTACTTTTCTCTCTCTTTCTCTCTCTTTCTCTCTTGCACCTGGCATTCCACAACTAGTACTTTTTCTCCCCTTGTCCTCTCGCTTACACGGTGGTCTCGGGAAGCGGTTTGATACTTCTTGCATCACCAATTGCACATCTTTCGCTCGCTTTGTCATCGCCAACACTTTGCACATCGTTTTCCTATTGCCCTTGCATCAGTCTCGCACATCATCATCGTCCATTCCTTTAGGCTCTGATCCGCATACAACAAATCCATCGCTCTTAAGCGGTCCCCCATTTTTCCACGCACGCCTTGTCTTGCGAAGCGCTTCTCTATTCTGCATACTTGCTTTCTTTTTCTCTTACTTTATTTCTTTCTACTCTTTCTAGGCAGAGGTCTCCTCTAGTTTATTTTTGTTAACTTTTTTCCTTGCTATTGTCGCCTATTTCCGTCCTTCCGCTTTCTAGCCCTCCCCCTTTCTACAAAAAGCGGATAACCTATATTTAACGCTCAGCCCACGTTTTTGCTTTTCTAGTTTTCCCGAAGAGGGCCATTGTAAAAAGGTGGATATCAAGGTACTTTTAGGAAAGCGGGGGTGCCATTTCGACATGTCGCCATTGCCGCCGCCGCATAGCGACGAGGAGGAGTCCGCTCGCGGGACTAAGAAAGCGGTTGAGATGCCAGTCCACGTTCAGCTGGAGACCGAACCACCACAGCGCAAGCCAGGCCGGCCACGATTAGACATATCGGCAAACTTTCAAGACACTGGAGAGATGGCCAACCACAGCCACCGACTGGTGTGGTGTATCGCATGTATAAAAAGCGGGCGTCCAATGTATAAGAGGGATCGTATGCCCGCGCGCGGCGACCTCATGCTGAGGCACTTGCAAGCGTGCAAGTACGTAGAGGAGGGCGTGAAGCAGAGGTTTCGCAAGTCTACGCCGCCACCGAGGTCTGCGTCGGTGTCGTCATCGGGCGAGAGTAAGGCCCGCAAAGCTGGGGTAGCAAGGTAGGTTGTGTGTGTTTTTTTTTTCGGGAAGTCGGCACTGGGTGCGGGGCCGATCACTACTGTCCGTGATCGGCTTGTGCCAAAAAAAATCCGCGTAGTGTATCTGAATGGCGCTCACCTTCTTGTGCATCCAGGGGCGATTGCCTGCAGTTGTTGTGTTGTTGCTGCGCAGCGCCCAGCCACTTCTCCACTCCCACGGGTTGGTTTAGCAAAGCTGATCTCTGTTTGTCTCTTTTCTGGGTGTGTGTAGTGTGATATCCGAGCCGGGGCCCATGAGCAGCGCCATCCATCACCATTACCAAAACAACACTATTGCTACCAGCAGCCGGGGCGGGTATCATCATGGACAACATCAGCGGCCCGAGACGGCACCAGTCACCCTGCCATCGATCGCCACAGCAGTGTCCCTGTCCCCGATTGGCGGTGTCGGACAGCTCAGCCTGACTATGCCGCCTCCGCTGCCATTGCCGCTGCGGCCGCCGTACAGCATGGGCAGCAGCCACTCGCCTAGCAATCCCGAGAACCAGCTGCCACGCATCCGGTCACCACAGATACGCTCAACTACGTCGATGGAGCTGCCATCTATTACGCGCCGGCCACACCCCTACCTGAGCCGCACAGAGCCGTTTAACGGGCACCACCACGCGTCACCAGCACCGCCTGCTTTGCGAGGCATACAGGGCTCGCCGTCGACTCACTTGGACTTGCGCGTGTCGCCAGAGTCGGCTTCCAGAACGCCATCATCGGTACACACATCGCCCCCACTACTCGCTGCAGCTGTGGTGGCGGGGACTTCGGTAAATCCTCTGAGGCGCAGGCTGAGGATGGGCAGTGCAGCGTTGGGCATCGTGCTGCAGATCGCCAGTGCTGATTCGGCACGACTTGCAGCGCGGCTTGGATACGACTGGGCGTGTGTTGACGTGAGCGAGGAGCACTTTGCCCGGGGGCCAGCTGGGACCAGCGTAATGGCGGCCATGGTGGCTGCGATATGTGCCTCCTCTGCTGCGTGTGCTGCTGTAGTGCGCTTGCCCCATGGCCCGCACTGGCCAACGTACTTGTGGGCGGCAATTGAGGCTGGCGCCCACGCCATTATTGCGCCTGGGATAGGCGACTACGAGCATATGTGCGCTGTCGTCGTTGAGTGTCGCCGTGCGTCAGCAGCAGCAGCAGCTCAGGGCTCTATAGATGGTCTGGCCCGAGACGTAATGGTCATCCCGCAGATTGACTACATGGAAGCAATAGATGACATCTTGTCGGCCGATGGCGTTGATGCCGCAATCATCGCTTCTTCTTCACCAACGACTGCCGACCGTGCGCTGCGAGCGGCGTACCATAGAGCGGTGCCAGCAGGCGTCGATTGTAGAGACGCTGGCGCTGCTCGCAGAGTGATTGCTCAGGGATTTCGGATCGCTTCAGTGGCTACTGACGTTGATCTTCTCCAAGCCGCTGCCGTAGACCAGCTCCGCCTGGTCCAGGCTCCCTGACTCTTGACGAACATGGTCTGCGTGTCCAGCAGCTATTTGAATTTTTCTTCTATTTTATGTACAAACCACTCACGTATCGTATAAAAAAATTGGCAAGTCGCGTCAACGCAAGAGCGGAGGGGCAAGCTGGGCCAATCACGCAGTCTCAGTCCCAGTCTCATCCTTTTCTTTGCTAGCTGCTGAATTTCTTTTTTCTCTTTCTCTTTTTGCAATTTAAAGATTTTTTTCACTCTACTCATTTGCTTGATCTCCACTCGCTTTTTGCTCACTTTGCTGCCCTTTATTTTTAACAGCGCCTTCTTACACAGTGGAGGAACTTGGCAATAACCCCCTTGTCATTACTACCGAGGGTACGGACGACAACGGAGGGTTTCGTAAGCGGAGGAAGAGCAGCCCCAAACCACCTAGTATACATCCACAGCACGAGCCATCGCCGTCTATTATGAAAGAGCTCCCGCCGCCACCGCCGCTCCCGCCTAAAGATGACGCTAGTACGCCACTAATAGAGAAGCAGACGCCGCCACCAGCTGTGTTTTTCAATAGGTCCAGTCCTACTCCCCTGGCTTCGACTCTTGCGCAGAGACGGTTGCAGCAGAGAAAGCCCACGGGTTTGCAGCTCAACACCACCGCACCTTCGCCACTTGTGTCTGTGCCGCTTGCGTCTGCTGCCCTTCAACCGCCGCCTCCGCCTGTTACTGCGACGGGCACTTGGACTCAGAGGGCGCTTGATTCCCAGCATATTGGACGTCATCATCACCATGAGTCACCCGGCAGACGCTTGCCACCTACTAGCAGTATTAGCAGTAGCAGCAGTCGCTTGGCCAGAGCAGCAGCTACCCCTGGTCTCACTGCCGGTGTTCCTGCGCCGACTGCTGGGTGTGATACCCAAGAGTCGCTAAAGTGGTTTCAGGAGGCTGTTAATGCTTCCTCTCTGGCCTCGTCGTTTTCTTTGCGTCCCTCGTTGCTGGGCGCGTCTGCTGCATCTTTCTCGCCCAAAACCGAAGTGCGCAAGCCATCTTCAAACAAGGTCAGCAGTGGCAGTAGACAGACGCAGAAACAGCAGAAGCGCGTCACCGGGCTTAACTATCTTACGTCGGCCAAGCTGGCTTCAAAGCTGGCCGACAGAGCTTCTGGCGTTGCCAATAGCGGAGGCGTGGTCATTGATATGCGCAAGTCAGCAGATTACAACAGTTCGCGTATAAGGTCAGCAGTTGGGATGACCGTTCCGACCACGCTCGTCAAGCGGCCGAACTTTACCGTCCAGCGCCTGTTGGCCATGCTGCATGCTCCCGAGGTGCAGAAGCAGCAGATGGAGCACTGGAAGCAGGCACCCTGGGTCACGATCTACGGGGATGGCGCGCATGAGGATACTGCGTCTGAAGATGCCTTGCTCGTATTGTTGGCGAGAAAGTTCATGTCAGAGGCGCCTGATACGTGCTGCGTGTACGTGCTTGAGGGCGGATACGCAGAGTTTTCTCGTTTGCATTCTGCGCTGTGTGAGTTTGGCACTGGCGCTATTCCGAGCGGAGAGGTGCTGCCCACAGTGAGGCTCTCGCTGCCAGCGCTTGCCAGTGCGCCTCAGGGGGATAAGCCTACCATGGACTTTGACCATCCTATGCTGCGCAAATTGCGTCAGGAGCCTGGCGGCGGTGGGCCTGATCCGTGCGAGGCCATTTCTATGCGTATGCCGCCCGAGTTTGCAGCGCTAAAGCCATCGTCGACGGATACACCACCACCACCTGCTATGGGGACTCTAAAGTCGGTGCCTCGAGCCAACAGTTCTGCCGCGCCGCTTACGCCTGGGGGGTTTGCGAGCCTTGAGGAGATGCAGCTAAAGGTCCTGCCCGCTTACTTGAGGCTGGTAGCTGACCCGAGTAACGGGCCTGGTATTCTTGTGAAGATGTTCAAATACCTGGACTCGGCGGAGAACCAGCGCCTAAAGACGATGATTGAAAACAGCGGGGTTGTCACGGAGGATAACAAGTTCACAATATCGGCAGGTCTCGAGCTAGGCACTAAAAATCGGTACACCACCATCCTACCTTTTGACCGAACTCGTGTAAAGCTCCAGAAGAGGCCGAGTAGACCGTCGACGGATAGCAGCTGCGTTGATAAAGGCAAGGCTGTGGCTGGAGGAGGTGGCAATTTCAATAAGCCTCTGCCGCCTCTCCCTCCTGCGTCTCCGCTAGTTGCGGTTGGCGGTATCACTCCTGTGGGGACACCTGTAGGCGGTATTAGCGGGTCGGCGGCTCACCTGCGGCTGAGGATGCAGGGAGAGCGGCCAGTTAGCTATGACCACTCAGTGGCGATCTCTGGCGGGCCTACCCAACTAGAATCGTCGCTGTTTGGCGGTGAAGGTACCTCTGAGAGCCGGCAAGCGACGATGCTGTTGGCCAAGCGTAGCAGCCAGCAAGTCGAGATTAGCAAGAGGGGCAAGAGCTCGCTGACTAGCGACCATGACGATCGCCCCGCAGTTGGCATGGACGAAAGTAGCGGGGTCGATGCAGCAGCGGCAGCAGCCATCTGGAGCGCGATGCCTACTTGCATGGGTGGCAGGCCCGAGGGCGACTATATTAACGCCAGCTATCTCAGCTACTTTGGCGGGCCGCTCTATATTGGGACGCAAGGACCGCTGCCAGAGACGATGGGAGATTTCTGGCACATGGTATGGGAGCAAAAGTCGCGCGTGGTGGTCATGCTGACGAAGGACACCGAGCACGGGCGAGCAAAATGTCACCAATACTGGCCAACTCACTTGGGTAGAGCGGTGACGTATGGCGATATTGAGGTTGTGTTTGAGGCTGAGGCGCTGCATCCAGACGACCATAGCGTAATGTCGCGGAGGCTCAGACTGACCTATGCTGGCGAGTCAGTAGCTGTCACTCATCTGCAGTACTTAGGGTGGCCGGATCATGGCGTGCCCGAGAATCCGCTGGGCGTGTTGCGGCTCCGGCAGCTGGCTTATAGTGCGCAGACCCAGGCTGAAGCTGAGCACGGTGCGGGGCAGCGTATTCCCATGGTTGTGCACTGTAGCGCTGGGTGCGGCCGCACTGGCGCGTTCTGTGTAATCGATACACTGCTGGCTCTGCCTGAGGCTCTGCCTTTGGCGGCTCCCCTTGATGCTGATGGTGATGTCAGGATGTGCAATCATGACGACGGAGCAGAGGAGCAACAGCAACAGCAGCAGCAACAGCAGCAGCAGCAGCAGCAGCAGCAGCAAGGCTACGTCGGCCCTGCGCCTCAGGTTCTGCGCTCCGACAGTACCAGCAGCTTGGACAGCAGCAGTGCTGGCCAGTCGCTGGGTGGCTGGGTGGAGAAGCCGCCCGCTGAGTACCACGACAACCTGGTGTTTATGGTGGTGGCTAGGTTCCGCGAGCAGCGGATGATGGCTGTGCAGACAGGGAAGCAGTTTGCATTCTGCCATGAGACGCTGGCGTGGGCCTTGCTTGGCGTGGGCCCTCGATCGCTGGAGCGCGTCATTGACCGGCGCCTGGTGGCCGAGTGGAACCGTGCGAACCACCCCAAGCTGTCTGCTGCAGACTGCACGGATGTTACGTATTTGATGCGCGGGCGACACGAGATGGTCAGCGCTATGCAGCAGTCCGCCGCTTCGGCTGCTGCTGCCGTTGCGGGGGCTTGTGGCGAAGCGGGGGATGGCTGCGTTGCTGCATCGAGAGCTAGCGTGGATGTTAGCGGGTCGTCGTCAGCCATGGCTCCACCCATGATCAAGCGGTCGAATACCGTGGGCCCGGCTAGGCGCGGGCTGTTTGGATCCATTTTCCGTCCCGGGAGCAATAGCGATAGAGCTGCCTCATCCAGCCCTGGACTACCCACAGCAGCAGCTAGTGGTGGCAGTACTCGCCAGCTCAAGGAAATGGAACTAGTGTCCAGCGTCATCATGGCCAATAACGAGCAGCTGTCGGCTGTTGCTGAAGAAGAGCTTTCGGCAAGCAGCTACATAGCCGAGCGTCCGCTCCCCCCGGTCCCCACTACATGTGGTGCTGAGGCGCTGGAGGTTGCCAGCGACTACTTTGGCGCCGTGCAGAGTGATGCCAGCGGCAACATTAGCAGCAGCGGCAGCGGCAGCGGCAGTTATCATCGTGAACTCCAGCTTCTGTCAGCCGGCGGTAGTGGCCATGCGCTGACTCCGGCCGCTGCCGAGTGGCGACGCAATGTGTCGCACCACTTGGAGTCCGATGCCTATGTCCATTCGTCACACACGCATCTCAATCACCATCAACTGCATCTCCACCATTACCACTCTGCTGGCGCCGCTAGTAATGGCGGCACCACGCCTCTAGCCTCGCCGTCAGCACTGGCTTCGCCTCGTGTAAAGTAAATAGCTCTTTCTTTCACTCATTTGCATGCTTTTGCGGAGCATGATGACTCACTCGTATCACTTGTGACAAGTACACTTTCTCTCCCTTTCTTTCCTTTTCTCTTTAACGAATTCACTTTTTTCTTCCTGGAATTTATCTTTTTCATTTTGCAAAATGTTTTCCTCGCACCTGCGCTCTTTGCAGAGGACTGTTGGACGTCGTCTGTTCAGCACGGACGCTGGTCAGTTTCCTGCCGCCAAGCAGCGGCTCATACCCACGAGCGGCACATACCCAAAGGGGTTTTTCGCTGGTGGTTCGTCGTGCGGGATCAAGAGGAACGGCAAGCCCGATTTAGCTGTGCTTTTATCTGACCGACCTGCTGTGGCATCTGCTGTATTTACTACGAACCAGTTCTGCGCTGCGCCGGTCCAGCTTGACCGGCAATTGATAAACGATGCTAGGGAGAAGGGGGCTCGGGTGGTTCGCGCTGTTATCACAAACTCTGGATGTGCTAACGCCGTTACTGGGAAACAAGGACTGGTGGATGCCCGGCTGATGTCTGAGGCTGGCGACCGGTTTGTATCGAGGTTCGACCAAAGCGAGGCGAGTGGGGCTTCGCTGGTTATGTCGACGGGGGTAATTGGGCAGTCACTGCCTGTGGATAAGATCGAAAAGGGGCTGGAGGGCTTGGAGGTCGGTGGTGGCCATGACATGTGGATGAGGGCTGCTGTGGCTTTTATGACTACTGATACCTTTCCAAAGGTGCTGTCAAAGGAGTACCCTGGGTTTAGGATCGCTGGTATCACAAAGGGCGCTGGTATGATACACCCTAATATGGCTACTCTGCTGGGTACCATATGTACTGACGCTAACGTTACACAAGAGGCTCTGGATAGGGCGCTGGCCTATGCTGTGGCTAGATCGTTTAATGCCATATCGATTGACGGAGATATGAGCACGAACGACACCATTGCTGTGCTGGCTAACGGGGCGTCGGGGACGGTGATCGGGGATGGGGCGGAGTTCTTGGAGTTCCAGGATGCGCTTACTGGGTTTATGGCAGAGCTCGCTGCTCTGGTGGTTAGGGATGGCGAGGGGGCTACCAAGTTTATTACTATTGAGGTTGGTGGGGCTAAGAGCTTTGTTGATGCCAAGCAGGTGGCTTCTACTATTGCTACATCGTCGCTTGTGAAGACTGCCTTCTATGGGCAGGACGCCAATTGGGGGAGGATCTTGTGTGCAGTTGGGTATTCGGGCGTCGATTTGGATACTGGGCTGGTGGGGATGAGCTTGTGGCCTGGCGATGGTGGCGAGCCGCTGGTTTTGGTGGAGAAGGGGGAGCCGAGACTGCCGCTGGATGAGAAGAGGGCGGCGGAGATCTTGAAGGGAGAAGACGTTAAGATTGTTGTTGATCTGGGGTTGGGCTCGGAGATGGCGAGAATGTATACATGCGATCTGAGTCACGATTATGTCTCTATCAATGCTGACTATCGGTCATAGATCCTTTTATTTTTTAAGATCATCTGATATTTCACTTTTTCCGATAAAGTCGTTTTTATTGGAACCCTGTATGGGCACGAGCTATGGTCCTTGGCTAGCAGATCATCTCCTAGCCTTAGCTTGCCCGACAAAATAAATAAAATCTATCCTAGAGTGCCACCCCAACCACATGTGCAAGGCTTTCGCCTCCGAAACCTTGAGTATTTTGTGTTGGCGGACCAAAGTCCCCTGCCCGCTACCTGGCTCCTAACACCGCGACTCCAGTCACTGACAAGTACCTTGCACAGCTTTGCGTACTTGGCTCTTTTCTTTGCAGGTGCCTCGTTTTTGAAGGCAGGCGTCCCTGCTGCACTTGCTCAAGCCGAGGGGGTGCCGATGAAAGCAGAGCAGGGGCCAGACAAGATACAAGGACACTCCCACAAGGTACCCCTACTGCCAACAAGTCAGCAGAGAGGCACTGGTTCATACCCCCTTCTGTCCATGCCCGACCTTACACACCTGCAGCACCCCCAGGTTCATAGTGGATGCCATTCAATGTATCAAGGGTTCAGCCTACAGGCCACTTAACATGCACGCTAATGCGTGATGACCAGAAGTGTTGGATAGCAGCGAGTATAGTCGGCCAGATCGCGATTACGAGTCCATGATCATAACCTTGCGAGTATGATTACAAGTGACTATGGCGGCGTTGTTTAAATATGGCGCTATGGGGCATTAGTGGTGTGAGATCTCTTCAGTTATTTTGGCTTCGATTTTAGGATATATATATATATATATATATTGAGTAAGAAGGTCGCTGCCCCCAGGTGCTGAAAATCCTCCTGATGTGCCTGGGCGGTGGTGGCTAGACCAGTGCAGGACGTGTCGAATGAGTTTACAGACGCTCTTTTCTAGCCCTGATGTCGTTGAGCAGCTGGATGCTTATGTGCGCTTTGCCTCCTATATGCGCTTCGAAGCATCTCACCTATTCATGCTGTTTCAATTGTTTGAATATTTAATTGCTTGCAAAATGAGCACTAATAAAAAATACCTAAAATTACACTAAAGCATTATTTCCTATAGGTATATGAGGACGTACGCCCTAACCGCTTCCACAGATCCAGAATGTCAAGGCACTTTGTTCAAGGGTCCTTTCTCTAGATAGCCGGGATACTCAGGCCCAGGCCCTAGGCCAGATTCGTTGTCCAACATCATCAACCATATATCACAGGATTACCTACAAGACCTCCATGTACATCTTGTTAAGAGTCTGCCTCATGGTTTGCCGCGTTATAGTCGCAGATTTAAGTACAGCTGGCAACAGCACCAGCATGGCCAGCGACTTGTCCCTGGGTCAGGGCATCAGTGTAGACATGGATATTGGCAACTCGAGTGATGACGATCCTCTTTCTGCTAGCATCCATATGCCCAGTCCTATTAGCAGCCGCCCCTATCAGCAGCCACATACCAATATCGACCAGGAAGCAGCTAGACGTCTAAAGGCTGCCCGGATGCGTGCAAAAGCGGTCTACGAGCGGCTGAAAAAGGTCATCAGCACTCCTGTCACTGACGCCACTACCACCAATGATGCTGGCAATGCCATTAGCCCCGATATTGCGGATAACGACATGCGCCTCTATGGCGCAGCTGTAGTAATCTTAAAATCGACAAATGACAAGGATTTATATCAGCGTGCACTCCTTATCATGTACCATCTGATTGCTAGATTGTGTGCATTAAATGGAAGGCCCACAACACTGGTCCCTCTTTACCATGCATCGGCTGGCTACGTTACGATTGATTCCGGGGGACTTTATTACCTGATAAAGAATGTAGCCGCTAAGAGTTCTGGTATCGTTTGTCCCGGGCCGAACGTCGCTGACTTTGCGAAAAACCGGCTCCATCACTGGCCTCGGCTGGCCAACATTCCGACAAAGCTCGTTCTCAGGCCGGGGGATGCTGTTGTTGGCAACAAGACATATTTCCGATACTCGTTTGCGACTGATGGCGTGGGTACATCTCTCTATACGCGCACATGGAAGAGCCGCCCAAACGCAGCTAAGAATCCGGAGCCGGCAAAGCAGAAAGCTACTCGACTAGCCAATGCTGCTGCCAATCACCAATGGACGCTAGATGATTTTGACCGAGCGTTTCTTGGCATTGATCCTGGCCGCCTGGCGACCCTTACGGCAAAGCGTCTAGGGGTCCCTGATTGGGAATACTCCCTGTCGACCGACAGCTACTACAAGATGTGCGGCTACGACGATGACAAGAAAAAGGCCACCAAGAAGATCGACGATATTGATGGGCTTCGGGGCTGGATGTCTCGGGCTCCTATGGCGAAAGCGGCTAGCTCGCAGGAGACGCTGAAGTACCTGCGCTATATTTACCGGTCAGACTACTTCCGACAGCATATGGAGCTCCAGTTGGACATCCATACGCGCATTGACCGCTGGGAGACGTTCAAGCGCCAACAGCGGGCTATTGTCCAAATATGCCGCAGGCTGACCGAGGGCTTGGACCGTAAAAAAACCACTATTTGCGTCGGCAATGCGACCTTTAATTCGAGCAGCCGCGGTCATATTGCCGGTCCTTCTACGAGCAGATTCGTCGATTTTCTGCACCGGGACGGCTGGGACGTCATTATGGTATGGGAGTTTAACACGTCCTAGGTGTGCTCTCGTTGCTGTCTCGAGCTTCAGCCCGGCGAACTTCCCTACAAGCTGTGTGATGTCGGCAGCCCTGCCGACGGCCACGCGTTCTACCACAAGCCTAGCAACAGCCACTTTGTCAAGCGGTGCACAAGATGCCGGACGATCTGGAATAGGGATGTAAACGCCGCTCTCAACATTGCCTATCTGGGGATGATGCAGTGCTACAGGCATCAGCGCCAGTTGTGTTTCCGGCAGGGTTTAAAGAGGCCGCCAGCCTACGTTACTAGGCGGCAGATAACTCAGGCAGCAGAGAGAGCAGCAGCACTTAGTACCAAAGTTATCGCCCCCGTAGCTCCTGTGGTGGCTAATGATATCGAGGCAATCAAAGCAGAGGCTGTGGATGATGCAGGGGCAGGGCTGTCCAACACTGAGCGTCGTCTTCTAGCTCATCGTCGGATTTGCAAGGCAAGCGCTCAGGCTCGTCGCGAAAGAAAGGCCAGGGAGGCGGCGAGTATTGCTGCGACACCAAAGCATTACATTCAGAGGTTGGCCATGACGTGTCCAGCGCCAGACCCCGAGACTGAGTGGCAAAAGGCGCACAATAAGGTGATGAAGGGAGAGGAGAAGTGGGTAGCCAAGAAAGAGGCGTCTAAAAAGTCCAAGGTAAAAGTTAAGCGGACAGCCGACGACTCAGCTACTGTGCCCAACGAGCCTCCATCGAGAAAGGCCAAGACAGCGCCCAAGAAGACAGCACCAAAGAGGCCTACACCAAAGAAGAAAGTGCCCGAAGAGCCCGAGGAGCCAGCGCCCAAGAAATAGAACTATTGACTCCTAAAAGATTAATGGAAGCGATAAATTCAACATGATTATAAAGATAAAAGTTTTTCGTGAATTCAAACAAAAACACTTTGGAAAAATAAGATTTACTTTTGGGAGGGTAGGGATTATCCGCTGTTTTTTGCCGTTGGCAAAAAACACTACCACCACAAAGGTGGCGCTATTTTTACTTATGAGGAACAGAACTCTCACGCACTTTAACTGTTTTTTTTTCTTATTTTTTTCTAATGTCCCCTTTTCAGTCTCTGCCTCGGCCTATTGTTCAGAAAATAGTGCATTATGTGACGAGCTCTAGCCGGCAGTTGTTTAGTGGCACGACTATCGATCTTAATGGTAGTCCCGAGCTACTCATACCATTGCTCTGGGTATGCCGCAGCTTCCGGGAGGTTGTGTACTCTAGGTATAGCAAGGAGCATGAGCTGCGTATTGGCTACGACGGCAATGTGTCTGGCGAGTGGCTAGCATGGCCGCCGGGACTCCGAAAGGCAGCTTCGCCTACATTTGACTTGGTTTCGTCGCTAACTATTGTTGTTGACGTGCAGTTGGCTTTTTCTGGCAGAGCTTTGGAGTCGTTGTCTAAATCGCTGGTGGATTACTCGTTTCCTATGGCGCACTCGTTGACTTGCGTATTCACTTGGTCGGAAGAGGCTACTGGCTTAGTGGATGTGACTGGTGGCTGCGGGTTTGTGGGGCTAGTCAAGGGGATGGTGCCAATGGCCAGCGAGATCTCTGTTCATTTGCCATCTAGTCCTAAAGCCGGGGTGCTGACAAGTGGCTCACAGTTTGGGGAGCTGGTTTCGGGTCTTTATCGGCTTGTGCCTCACGTCTCTTTTTGGTCTTTTGCGCCTTCTGTGATCTTGCAACTTGGTGGTGTTCGAGATCTGGTGCACATTGACTACCGGGTTAATAGCGCTGATATTGGCGATATTCTGCTGGTAGCTAGACATAGTGCCCCGACACTACGGCAATTGGCTCTTGGAGGACAGTACGCGGACATCGGTGGGCTAGTCTGTGATGATGGTAACGGGTTTGTGGAGTATCCTAATTTGGATACGCTGGATCTGGATCTGCAAAGTGCTTTGTGCGGATCACGGCGAGTGGCTACTGAGGGCATCCTGTTTCCCAGCCTGAGGCGTCTGTCTATCTGCCACGACTACCCGTTTGGCGATGATACCGTGTTTAGGGGCAGTGCCATGGTACTGGAGTTTTTGCGTATCATGCCTGGCGCTGACATATGCCAGGTTTTACGTGACTTTGGTATATTTACGCCAACTAGCCACCCAAACGTGGCTTGTGTCAAAATCGAGCGACTTATGGAAGACATGCCACATGGCTTTGAATCCTCATGCGCGTACCTGCAGTTCGTGTTGGACATTGCACCGGGAGCGGCCATCCGAGATGTTGGCGATATACCCATGGACGATGGAGTGTTTGCTTTGCGACTATTGGAGCCCTATTCCTGTATCCGGGTACTTGCCGTATCGTGGCTGCAACTGGAACTCTTGGACGTTGTCTTTCTGATTCACACGCTGCCTGCACTCTCGGACCTCTATACTGCTTCGGTGGGGCTGGGGGTTCTGTCAAATGACTTTGATAAGTTTCCTGACCGTATGTGTGCGCTTTATAGACCAGAGAGAGTGGCGTTTAGATGCTGGCATATTGGCTGCTGGAGAGTAAATTCTGATGATGTTTTGGGCGTCTTGGGCGTGGCGCTTATGTGCCCCGGGTTTAGCCATGTTGCTTTGGCGGGGTCTGTGCATGGTGCATTTATGAAACTGATGAAGGAAAATATCGAGACTGGTGGATTCAAGCGATATGCCCCACGGCTACGGCGCTTGCATTTTGGTAGGCAATTCTGAGCAAATTTGGCAATTGTGTCTAGGGACAAGGGATTGTATGTTTACGCTATTTACTAGCGGTTTTGTGGTTGATAATGTTGCTAAATTAATGTATTTGCTAACAAGTGTATAACAAATGGAGCCCAGTCTAGGGCCAGGGTCCGAGCCAGATGACCTGGGCATTAGCGGTCGCAGCAGCAACAGCAACGATAGCGAGGATGGTAGCGTAGGCGTTCATAGTTAGAGAATTGGCGGCTGAGTGTTGATGGTTTTTGTTGAGATGGAAATTAGCCTTTCCGTCCTCTCTTTTATACCTGCTTGAAATGGGGGAGACTTCATATTTACTCATGTATCCTAGAAATGTGACGATACTCACAATTGCATTGTCTTTGCATCTTGGGCTATTGTTGTCAATGACTACGTTGCCAGCTCCTTTTGGCTTGGTCTCATGTGGAAGCTAATTGTATTAGATGGAATGACAATGGCAAAATGTGTTAATTCTGTCATCAACTATCTCTAATTGTGCATATCGGCACACGCCCTAATCATTGGTGTTGGATAGTACTATGCGGGATTAGAATAAACCCTAAGTATATAATTATCCTAAAAATGCGAGCTAAAATAACTGAAGAGATCTCGCACCACTAATGACCCGTAGCGCCATATTTAAACAGCGCCACCATAGTCACTTGTAATCATAATCGCAAGATTATGATCATGGACTCGTAATTGCGATCTGGCCGACTATACTCGCTGCTATCCAACAATTGGGATACCTATTCTACAAAAGCAGTGCTATTACAATTGACATAAAACCACCAGCTATTTTACAATAACTATTTGTACTAGCAGATACTTGCTGCAAACGTTTGAACAGAGTTGGGGTAATTTTAATCATTGGATGGCGTACCATTGATAGAATCTAATTGCTGTAAATCAGAATCTACTATTCAACCTCTGCTGATAGCGTCATGAAACATTAAGGATATTCAGCGTGTTGCCTGCTTTGCCACATCTGCTGAAACTACTTTTGTAGCGCCCAAGCCGCAATTTCTTTGGCCTCGTTTATTCTCAGTTTGACGCTTCCTCTAGATAGATTGGGGATATTGTTGAGAATATGCCTAATATCTCTGAATGTCGCAAATTCATTATAGCTGGAAGCGCACTGGACATGGTCTTGGCAAATTTGAAGATTGGCAATTTGAAGATTCAACATTTATCACCAATACATTCCTAAAACCACTTTATAAACACATGGATTTTGCTGCAATGGATACGGCGCTCTGCACTTTACCTTCAAAACATGAGCCACATGGAACTAAGCACACATGATAGCTTGGACTTCTTAGCTACAAAGCGCCTGATGATGGACCCGTTTTTTACACACTAAAAATCAGTGCCTAGTTGTCAACAAGGGCTAGTTGGCTGTGTTCAAACTCTAAACAATGCACGTACTCTGGCTTTCCCTCGGACATCTTTACCAGAGAATGCTGCTGCGGGACCGTAGCATTCACATTTTAAATAAAATCATTCGGGACACCACCTACTAGATGTCCTATCACCTGGTTGTGCTTTGACTTGACACATGTTGGGCATATCCTAATGGCTGCTGCCGCCATCGAGACTTCCTTATAGGCAAGGAAGTTCTGTTGTCTTATAAAAGGGGAGCAGAAAGCCTCAAACAGTGCTCTTCTTTTTTTTTCTCCAAATTCTCCTCACACCTTTTTTCTCCTTACTAGCAGCTATTTCTAAATGTCCGATTCTAGCTCTACTGGTATCTACCGAGTCCATGTTTGCCACAAGATTGGAACCCACTCTATGTTGCCATTAAATGTCTACTTTAATGAGAACTGCACAGTAGAGTTCTTCAAAACCCGGGTCCGAGAAGTAGCAAGAAAAAAAGGGCTGACACTCTTTGATATGGATTTCTACGTAGTCTCCGAAGAATGTAGAAAGTATGAAGAAACAGAAATTATAGTGTTTGATTTGTGTACAAGTGTTTATAACGCCGAATTGGAGTGTAGAATTATACGTATAGACATTCGTCCACGGGGCTACGTATTTATTGAGGAAGAGTCATATACAGCTTAGCCATTTAGGCAGGCAATTTCTTCAGCTTCTCTTCCCTTGGACCGAGATTGTGATGAGTGGAAGCAGCCTCTACTGCGGAAACTAATTCCATCAAGTAGCAACAAGCCATTGCAGCTAAAGCTCTAAATTTTATATATTGGGCACAATGACAACAGCATACTCTTACAATAAATATCTGCTTATGACCTTTACTTTACATGTTGGTTGGCATAGGTTGTTTGTTTAATTAGTGCATTTGCTAACAAGTGCATAACAAAGGGGAGTGGTCTAGGGTCAGAGTCCGAGTCAGATGACCTGGGCACTGGCGGTCGCAGCAACAGCGACAATAGCGAGGATGGTAGCCTAGGCGTTCATGGTTAGAGAATTGGCTATTGTGTGTGGGTAATCCATTTTAGGGATAAAGACGAGCTTTCCTGTCATCGTTTTTGCCTTTGGCGCATCTCTACTTGTATAACAATTGTGTTTTACAGCAGGTGACGGCAATGTGTGACCGACTCTAAAACAAACACACATGTTCAATTGCACGAATGAGCTCCTTAGTCTTTCTTTTTATATTTAAAGGCATACTATACAAGGCATATTATTACAATTGGGGCTGACTTTGAATTGGCACTAGATGTCACAAGACATGAAGCATACTGCATTTTTACTTACTGGTGTTGGCCAGTTTTATGATCTAATGGCAGAAGAAAACACCAGAAAATCAGCAATCACCATCCATGCAATGACGTACACACAAATAATTTTATACGTTGAAATTGAAGCGGTAACTTGCTACTTGGTATCCATGATGTTCGCTTCGGCGCGGGGCTGCTGTGCCGCTGATATCGAAGAGGCAATAATATCGCACTCTTGGCGGAGCTCCTGAGCCTGCGCAGATCCCAACCCAAGAGATACTGGACGGTTCCTGGCTCCAGCAGCTGGCACAACGCGCATCCAGCAACGAAATCCGCGGGTCATTGGTGGGTCGTTTTCATACCTCAAGAGTGCTCTAGCGAGGAGCGAGCTCAAGCCAAATCGCTCCGACAATGGCAGCCCCGTCTCAACGATCGAGTCTACGCTAATTATCCAAGTTAAGGTGGCCTAGTTGTCAGGCAGTCCTCAGCTTACTCTTCGCCAGGCCAGTAAGGCATAAGTACACCGCGCCCAAAGCGGTGCTCTTGACGAGCCTAAGGGGGCAGGCCTGCTGCGCGCAGGAGCATGGAGGCACCCTTTGCTCCTGGACTAGTGAGCATATTGAGTGGTGTATTAAAAATGTCAACAAAAAAAAAAAAAGGTCAAGAGGAAGGGCTTGCTCCCTCGGCTTAGCAACAGCATTCTGTTGTCAGCAACAAAAAAGAGCAGTACAGAAAGGGCTTTGCAATATCCGGATCATAGTGATCACCGTCATCTTCACCCGCATCAAGCATGCTCAGACCATGCTTAGGGCAATCGCCAACACAAACATGGCTAGTGATCCAACAGCAGAGAGGCCGGATGCAGAGCTCGAGCGGCTCGACTCGGTGCTAGACTGGCTCTCAGATTCGCTATCAGTCTGGGAAGAGCTTGGTGACGACGAACTGCTCTCCTGGTTGGAGGGCCCAGAGCTAGCATAGTCGTAGGTAGCTGACGACACAAAGTCGCTTTGCTTCAGCGGCGTGATTTGCGTCATCCAGGAGACATAGTTGGCAAATGTAGTGAAATAGTCAGTCGCGCCATCCTCGTCGCAGTTCGATGTGGGGACATCGCCCTTGGCCGCGACAATGTTGAGCAGGCCGGCGAGTCCAACCGACTTGTCGGCAGCAGTCTTGATCAACAAGGCGTCCGACCCGCACACGTTGGAGGCGGCCTTGACTGGTGTCAGGCACAGAGAGTTGGTTAGCTTGGCGTAGGGCGCCCAGATGCCAGAGCAAGTCGCGTTGTTGCCAACCTTGAGCGACACTTGCTGCAATGGCGACGGCGTGCTCGTTGATGTGCTTAGACCCAGCGCGGTATAGGCAGCGCCAGTGTTGACAGAGGGGCTGACAATGAGCTTGGTGCTGGTCGCGTTGGCCATGGGCTGGGCGAGAGTCAGCACAGCGATGTTGTCCGTAAACGCAATAGAGTTGTAACCAGGATGCGAGAAGATTGTCACCGGGTTCACGTACCCGCTGCCAGCGACCTTTTGCGGGTCAATCACTCCGTTGGTGGTAATGTTAACCACAGCCTCGGCCGGGTTACCCTGGCCAACGAGGACGTTAGCAATAGCAAGCGCCTTGTTGCTCACAGCGTCTGTCACGCACTTGGCTGATGTTACGAGCACAGTGGGCGAGATAAACGCACCAGTGCAAACTACCGCACTCTTGCCTTGGACGGGCTGGCTAATAACATAGTTCACAAACGAGGTAGTCCCTGCAGCAGACGACCCCGCCAGGACGTACTTTTCAAAGCCCAGCGCGCCACCGCTAGCAGTGGCGACAGCTGCAAGTGCAATAGTCGAGACCTTCATGAGGAGAGAAATGAGGTGGCACCTGTTCGATCGACGACGAAGGAAAACGTAAAGTGGTTGAGAGAGAGAGAAAAGGGAAGAGACGGTAGCGAAGAGAGGCAAGTTGGCGAAAGAAGAGAAAAACGGTGGACTCGTTTGCAGCGGCGGAAAGCACAATGCCCGAAAAAACGCACGGCGCAAGGACCACAACAAAAAGAGGGGTCGTTGCATCACAATGGCTGCCAATCACCGTTTTGTGTATCCGAAATCGGCCTTCTTATCAGCAAGGGAAAACTGTACAATGGCTGGCAGTGGTATTTCCTGTACCTTGTATGAGTACAGATCACAGCTTTTTTTGTTGGAGCCGCAATGCGCTTATAGGCCGCACCTAACCGCAGTGGGGCTCTGTGCAACCAAGCTTGTTGAAAATGGGTTGGCTCTGTTTCTCGGAAAAGGATCGCCAATGATTGGTTGCTCTGACTGAAAGTCTCTGCCAAATTTAATGATACTCTGTGATCAGCGACAAATAGGCTGCTCAAGCTCGTACAGTCATCGCCACTTGAGGCCAGACGACTTGCAAAAGTGGCTCTGCCTGGTTACAGTGCCATGATGGACATAATACCGTGGCTGTCGCTTAGTATCCTGGATTCCCTGTGTCTCGGGTGGCGCGAGCATACGTTGTTTACACGACTGCTTTACTGTAGCTGTCGAACTAGCAATAAAATGCTGTGGCTTTTTTTATTTAAAATGAGCGATCAGTGTTGGCACATTCACCCCTGGCAAAGTCGACTACCTCAATGACTGTGGTGCCACATTAAAAAAATAGGTCTCATAGCCGTTTCTAATATTAAAAGAGCAAAATTAATCCAGACAGTTAACTTATCCACTACATAAGACTTCAATTGCCCAGTAGGCCACAGTGCCATGTGCGTTTACATAAAGGCAAGTGATACACGTTGTTTTTAAATGGGTAGAAAAGTTATTTTCAAGTGCGCATTGGCCACCCATCCATCAATCACTGGAGCATTAGTGCATTGACACCGACTAGTCGAATAAAAGGCGTTTTATACAAGAAAAGAAAAGGGCCGTTTATCACTTTGGTCCTCGAGCAAGCATTATTTGCAACGTTATAAAAAGTTTACCGGACTGCATATACACAGATTTGCTACTTCTGCATCTTTTTAGCTTTAGAACTGCAGCGCCTACGCTTGAATTATCAGCGCCCACACACTATGAAACATTTAGTTCTAACCTTTTTGCTGGCAGCAACCGGGTGCCTAGCTGATGCCAGAATTCCTAGCACCGTGCCTGTGCCATCCGATTTCATGAGAGACATTCGTGTCACTAACGGCACAGTTGTGCCAAAGGGAGGTGCGCCATTTCTAGTGAAGCTATTGCTGAGGAGAAGCGGCGGCTACGGACTTTGCGGCGGCACTCTCATCGACCCCACTACTGTCATCACCGCAGGCCACTGTGTTTACATTAGCTCGGGAAATATCGTTTCGCCTTCTGGCGCCTATGTCTACTACGGAAGTGAGTCTAGCGACAACACTAAATACGTCCAGGCCACTTCGGTTATTATACACGAGAGCTACGAGCCTAGGAGAGTCAAGAACGATATTGCTATACTGAGAATCCCCCCTCTAGCCATTGTGCCAGGAAAGGTCGAGGCAATTAGCTTCTACGATAACAAGATTCCTCCCGAGCAAGCACTGCAAATTTACGGATGGGGCAACACACGCACTGGTGGTGGTAGCGGCAGCAACCCATCCTCTTTGCTGACTCAGACAGTGTATATCTCCGAGCCCAAGGACTGCCAGGTTATTGAGCCAAACTATGCAAGCGCTGATGGCCCACAGATCTGTGCAAACAACCACTACAACATTGGAGTTGATGTCTGCCAAGGCGATTCAGGCACGGGAGCGACCATTATCAACAATGGAACCCAGTACTTTTCGGGCTTGGTCAGCTACGGCACCAACGCAAGAGGAGATGCCACATGTGGCGAAGACGGTAGCTTTGGCATTTACACCAACGTCTACTATTACAAGGGCTGGATTGAGTCAAGAACCGGCAGCAAATACCCTGCGGGGCCCAATGACCCTCTGAATGCTGCTCCTACTCCCCCTGTTGTTGCTGCTCCACCAACTCCAACCAAGCCACCAAGGTGCTTCTTCTTTATCTGCTTCTAGCTAGAACTAGCAGCACTATCTATTTATCTCGGATAGGCGTGCGCCACAATTACACTAGTCAGTCGTAGCTCTTGATCAATTCACGCATCTACTGCTCTATTATCTAAGGTTGCTTGCACAAGTGCAAATCTATCTTGGCGTAGTCAATGCTAGGACGAAGCAAAGTGGATAGGGGTGCAAAGGCCTTTAGGATGGGCACCATTAATGCCGCCGCTTCTGTCTGTGAGAGCGGCAGTACAGGCGAGCCAGTGCCAGACCCAATATTCTGCAATCCAGTAGCACACATAGAATTGCGGCAGCTCTTGCTATCGCACCCACGAGTCAGCTGGGTATGCAAAGCGCGCGCCAGCCGTTTGAGCAGTTTGTGGTTGTCAGGGTCATGCTGGCCAGTGTAAAAGGGGCCAAAGCACGACACGCAAAGTCCCAAGGGGTTTGTCGCGCGCTCCTTGCTGCACTCCTTGTTAGCGCATGGTACCATGTTCTCTCGCGCCACTTGCTCCCTCATCTGGTGCACTTGCATATGTACATGTACCTGGCGAATGCGCACGTTTGCCTTGCACTTTATGCACTCGATTGTGCGGTTGCCGCAGTATGATTCGTGAGCACTCAGGCCATCCATAATGTCGACTGCGTCCTCTGAGGCTGGTCCTTGAGGCTCGACGTTGTGGCAGTAGCGGCACTCGATGAGTCGCTCAGGGCATCGTGTGCGTCGGTGCTCGGCCAGCTCGGCAATCGAAGCAAATGGCGAGTGCTTTGTGCCACAGGTACAGCTGGCTGGCGTGTGGAAAAAATACAAATGCTTGGCACTGTCGCCAGTATCGCCCGAGGCATTGCACAACTCGCAGTGCCAATGGCGCTCGGCTTCGTCGCTACCACGCTTGAAAATGCTCGTGCAGCGTGTGCACTTGACGTTGTGTCGCTCACAGACAATTCGGTGCATGTCAAATCGCGCTGTAGGTACATTAGAGCCGCAATTAACGCATAGCCGCAAGCCATCCTCGCTCACCGGGCTGGACGGTTTTATCTCAACCTCTACTTTGTCCTCCAGTGTGCTATCTGGTTCGACCGAGATACTCGCCCGGCAAACAGTGGTAAATCCGACCACCGAAACATGGACGGCGCTTGAGCCCAGTGGGAGAAGTTGATCGCGCGAGATCCGCAGCCTCTTTTGCTTGCGCGACGGCGCCGAAAAGTCGAGCCAAGTATTGTCCACCACGCTTGGACTCTGTACTAGGCAGCTAGCCACAAGCGAAGCATCGCCCTCCACACAGCTCAGAATCACGTCTATAGTGTTGACTTTTGCAGGGAAATTGAACAAGAATGGCTTTGTCTGCTCCTCGCTCACGCTTACATCGATACTAACACCGGGCACGAGCTCACTGCCGCTGGCTGAGTTGTGGCTTGTTGCGGAGTGGTTGAGTATCGGCCCTTGATCAGCGTGGATAATGTCAACAGACAAATCAGTGTCTACTATATCGACCGCAGCTGAGGGCTCGAGTGCTGTAACGCTGAATGACAGGGGCTCCATAACACCATTAATAGGAACCAGCAGTGTCTCGCCAATAGTCAGAGCAGTGAGCTTCGTGCGCATGTACGCCTCCAGCAACGAGCGCAAGTCGCCCACTCCTCGCGCCATCGGATTTAAAGCCTGCAATTGTGCGTGCGAGCCCTTTTGCAAGCGTACAAGCTCAATAGAGACAGCGTCGCCTTCAGCGAGCCCCATCTCACTCAAAAGCCATTCGGGAATGCCAACGAGGCCCTCCTCGTAGCTAAACTCGCGCACACCGCAATGAATTGCGCGAGCATCGCGCAGCCCAACTTGTGTTGCTGGAATTAGTCGGAATATCAGTGGCGAAGGCAGCAAGTCTGTCTGGCTCGGAAGCGAGTAGTCTGCCTCCTCACTGTCAAAGGATAAATAGCGAGGAGATCGGTGCGACTGGTGTCTGCCGTTGGTAGCCCTGTTTGATAGGCCATTGCGCTTGCTGCTGTCGAGTAGCACCGTTAGAGTCGACGGTGGAAGGTACAGTTTGTCTGCGAACCCTGTGGCTGCACTATGCGGCACTTTTGCGCACCGCAGAATTTGCTTAAATTCGGAATGAGAAGGAGCCATTTCCAAGTGATTTCGCAAATTCATTAGTCTAATCGAGAGCTAGAAGAATCTTAGAGGAAACCTAAAAAGAAAAAAAAAAAAAGTCTATGCAAACAGAGCTGACGCTGCGCTTCACACCACGCTGGTGTTTTGTAATCCAACAAATTACGCAGGACGTGATGATTTGATTGGGTGATTTGGAGGCAGTGGCAGGTCCCAGATTAGTGCGATGCGACATGTCGGATTACCTTCAAACATGCATTGAAGCGCCGCACGGACCCGCCGAGACACGATGCGCAATAAAGATACGGGGGAATTAGGAAGAACGTGGTTCCGAAAGCCCGCAAAGCCCGAAATCAGCTCACAGATGCTAGAAATGAGATAATGCAAAAAGGGGGCTGACCAGCATGAGGCTGGCACTTTCTCGTCAGACCAAGTTGAATTCAAATAAAACAGGCAATATAAGGTGCTCTAAACCTGCGTGCAACACCAGTGTTCAGATTTTAGGAAAAAGATTGACATATTTGCAGGGCAAAAGTGCCAATTAATTGGCCATGCTTTCCACGTTCCCACAGAGAATAGCTCAGTGTACATGGACATTATGTGACTTAACCTGTAGCTGCATAGCGCCCAATGAATGTCTGCAGCTAACATACACCCCAAACACCACTTGGAGGCGCCTCCGAGCAGGTAGGCCACAAATCGGCTTGTGCCTCGGGTCTTGGTCGAAACGACGGTGTCCCAACCCGCAATCGCCAACCCAATTAAAAGGAGGAGCCCAACTAAAGCACCTAGTACATTTACATACTTGTGCATTGCATTGCGTGCAGATATTGTTTGGAGCCAAGTTCGGAGCTCGAAAATTCTGCGATAAGCTGCCAATAAAAAGGACACGAGGTCTAGCTGCACATTTGAATTCGCTAAGGCACAAGTTGAAGCGCAGGCTTGTGGCGCTCTGTACACAAGTGGCCATATTGATTTGCTTCGTATTGATTGCAAAGTGGCTGCTACAGCATGCCGCATTTCAACCAGAGCTACTCTTTCTAGAAACTTAAGCGCTCATTCTCGGAAACGTAGTAACAGCGGGTCTTGTCTGTACGAATGCCTCTTTGGCTGAGATGGTACTTGTGTCACCAAAGCTCCGTGTCATGCGCCCTGCCAATGCTGGCAGATATCGATTGACAAGGCGCATTGACTATAAATACCAAACTCGTCCATGGATCTCGGAAACCAGCGCTGCTGCAAATCTGCGACAAAAGCGGAAAATGGGGGAGGTGTGTGAAGAATCGCGTAATAGAAAAGAGAAAGCGTCGGCTGGCGGCAATCAAAACTCGGGAAGAGCTCTGGAATTGACAGAGCAGCCCAGGCGCAGATTCCACGGAAGGCAAGCACCTCTTTAAGAGGCAATATGACGAGCGATGAGCTGCGGCAGCAACAACACGTAGCGCGCTGATTGGAGGCAATCATGGGAGCCGGATCACCCACCCCTTACTCGGTGGCAGAATGCACGATATCTTTAACGCGCCAGCGGAAGTCAGAGCAGCTAGCTCGATAATAATAGAATTACACCGGCAACCGCACAGGGAAAGATGCACAGCTAAAGCGAGAAGATGCACACACGCACTTGTTTCCCAGCAGGATGAAAAGTTGTTTTTTTTTCATGCCATGGCTTCAATCACACCTGGATTTGTTCCTGGATCGACAGCACGCCTCCCTTTTTCGCAGAAAAGGGGGATGCAGCCCGTGGCAGCGATTTGCATGTTGTGATGTGAAATCGCTTCATGGGCGGCAATCCTTCTCCTGTCACCTGGCCATGTCAATTACCCAGCAACCATTAGGCCCAGGCAGCAAAAACAAGGGTCAGCCTGGGTAGGCTCGGCAAGAGGCGCAGTAGAACACAGGCTTGCGGATCTCAGGGCGTCCCTTGACCTCAATGGAGCCAGAGAATGTAACACGCAAAAGAACTCCAGCGGGATTGCCTACGTAGGACAAAGTTGCATTTTGCCACTCTAGCTCCCGCATTGGGCCGGGTGCATTATTCCCGCAACTGATCAACAGTGGCGGCCGGTTCCAAGAGCAGACGACACTATTTTCAGGCTCTACCTGCGTGACACTATTGCAACCGAGCCGAGTTCCCAGGCCCAACGATGGATCTGGCTGAATCTGCTTTTGTCTGTGGATGACTCGTTATCACAATGCGGACGCTCGTTTGCCGGCCAGACCATGAGGAACGGAGAGCAATTCTCCACGTAAATGTCGTTGCTGAATTGGGGAGCCGGAGGCAAAATGGGGGATATGTAGTTTCAGAGATTATTGGACATGTATGAAAACGACGGCGCGTGCATGTCTGGGTATGTCGTTGTCGTCATGTTTTTTATTATTATTTTTTTGGTTGAGCGTGTGAGCGGAGTAGCTTGCCCGTACAGAGTATTAAAGGCGTCGCCTTTCAATAGCACCAAAAAAGAAACACCAATCTGATGGCGTGCAGAATGGTGAGCCATCTCTCAACCCCAGCCATGCGCTTGGGTGACGGCATGCATGCTCCCGGTTGGCAGGCATGCGAGTAGAAATTGCAACGCGCAGCGCAGGAACTCAGGAGCTCGGAATACCTGGAGCCATATGTTTGCCAAGGCCGGTGCAGCCAAACATTGAAGCCTGTGCCTGCGTTGCTGTGCGAGGTGCATTGCACGCAGGTGGCGACAGCCCAGGCTATTTCGTTCACTCTATTCGCTCAACGAACAAGCAAGCAAGCAACGCAATGCGTTCAGCAAATCGATGCCCCCTCCGATGATCGGATATGGCAGGACAGCGTAGGGCATAGACCTTTTTTATTTTCGTCGCCCCGTCGATACTCCACAAGAAGAGCTTTCTTCTAAGAGTGCAGCCAGCCAGCCAGTCTGCCCCACCAGACAGGCCGAAGGGCGGGCGGAGAAGCAGGCCAGGGACATTTCACCAGCCTCACCGATTTGGGATCACCTCTTTGCCTCTGGCAAGCAAGGGAGCGTAGAAGCACACAGGTTTTGGCCACCTTTTTTCCCAACCACCGCAAGTCATGGGCCAGTTTTGGCGATAATCCCACTGCTCCAGCTAGCGCGACCAAGTGTCGCTGGACCCGGGCTGCTCTGGTGCAAAAGCGAGCCAATGCATCGGATTCAGATGCTCTATATAATAACATATCGGATACGGCGTCGCCGCCGCACGGAGCAGTTCTTGCCCCGCCATAAATCAAGACAGAAGAACCGCTATCCGAATAGCCCTTGGGACGCAGAGTCTTGGCCGTTGAGATGGCATGCTATCGTTTGTTTTGTTGACGTCTTCCCCCCTTCTCAGCCAAGCCAATCTGGAAGCGCCCTCCTTGCTTACCAGCATGTGCCCCAGACGAGTGGGGGCAAGCGAGCGCCAGCGTGGCAATCGCGGAGCCGCCTATCTCCTCTCGATTTAGCTTCGATTGCGCTATAGCAAAATGGCGCAGTGGGATTGCTATCAGGCTAGCACGTTGTCAAGCATACTACGTGCTTTGCATGGAGTCCGGTGCCTCTCTCACGTGTGGGACTTGCAAACAAAATCTCGTCTGTGAACCCGTGGCCAGATATGAAGGGGGCAAGCCGGCTTAACGGAGGGGAATGGAGGCACGTTGATCTACATCTCCGTCGCACACGAAAAAGGCAGTTGTCCTCTACATCAGCGGATAATCCGGCATTTCAAAAGCAGAGCGATGGACGGTTAAATGGTACGATATCGAGACATAATAGGGGGGTGGGCTGGGGCGGTGGGTGCCAAACAAGGGCTCTCCACGCCCCCCATGCGTAGCTCCTGCAGCCAGCTGGCGTGGTCCCTCCCTCCACCCGGACAACAAGCAGAATAAATAATAGTGCGGACCCAGTTTTCCAGGCAAGGGCAGCCAAGGGGCTGGGGAGGGGTCCGCCACCAGGGCACGCTGCACCCCCAACGGCCGCCTGGCTACGCTTGCTCGCTTGTTACTTGCAAGTTGAAAGAAGAGAAAAATAAACTCGCGGGCGGACTGGTCCTCGCGGTCCTCTCGCCCCTCCTTTAAAACTGCGTGGCCCTCCCGCCACCTGCTGGCTTTTCTTCTAGCCCGACTCTCCCTTGTTAGTTTGCCTCAACTGTTACGTCTACTTTATTTCACTATCTCGCTTCTATATACGCCTCAGCACTTTTCTCTTCGCCACCACTTTATTCTCCCCATCTTGTGGTTAACGCTTAATCTCTTGCCTCTACGTCACAACATCAACGACTCTTTTTTTTTACATCCTCCCTTTGCCTTTTTTGGTATCCAACTACTCTGATAGCAATTGAAGAGATAGGCCTACCGCTGTCACTCATATTTGCTCCTTGTCACGCCACACAATCCCTTCTCTCTACTTTCTTTTCTTCATTGTTGCTAGTTGACTCTGCCACATTTTACCCCCTACCGATTGCTTGCATCAAGACAACTCACAATAGCCAGCACAAATGGACAGCTACCCAAGCCACTTTGCATACGCCGCCAGTGCCGATGCCAACGCATACATGTCCTCGCTCAGATACCCCGGGATGGGCATGACGCCCATGCTGGGCCCGATGCACATGGAGCCGATGTACAACGCTCCCATCACTTCGGAGCCTGCTCCGTCATCCAACGCGCTCCCATGCTCATCAAGAATTGGCAACAAGTCCTCCTCTAGCTTCATCTACCGCTACGACGAGACACACGGTGCTTCTAAGATAAAGTGCCACCAACTATGCACATCCGACGGTCGCCTGTTTGTCGAGCACCTGCCCAACCACACAATTCTATATATTCCCAACTCGTCGAGCATTGAGCAAGCACTCTGTGAGCTGCGCAAGCCTCGTAGCCAGTCCAAGCAGCAAAAGCATAACGCCAGCCTCCAACAGCAGCAGCAGGAGCAGCTACTGTCGCAGCCACAGCTCGAGCCTCAGCAATCCGTCGTGCGCAAGCCCAAGGAAAAGTCTGCCAAGCCAATTAATGCCTTTATCAAATATCGCAGCTTCAAGATTGCCGAGCTCAAAGAACAGTACCCAGAGGTCAGCCAGACCGAAATCTCGCGGTTAGCTGGCGAGTGCTGGAAGACCGAGGACGAGGTCATCAAGAACCAGTTCCGGGACAGGTACCAGGAGGAGAAGAAGGTCTACGACCTGAAGAAGGCCATCGGCACTGGAACCAAGCGCACCCGCGAGCCGAGCGTGACTCTGTCCGAGAACGACGCCGCTTCGGTACTGGGCAATGCCACCAGCGCGCCGTCGTCCGACGAGTGTGGCAGCTCTACTGATGCGTCCCTGTCAAACGTGTACCCTGCCGATTTTGACCCCAAGCGGCGGCGGCGCAGCCTGACTCTGCCGCCCACCGGCGCCTCTGCCTGCGTGCGGTCATCTTCGTCGTCGCCCATGCTTCAGCCCCAGGCAGCCTCCAAGCGCCGCCGCTGCGTCACCACCGAGCTGCGCCGCCAGCTGGCTGCCAAGTCCTCCGTCATTATGGCCACACCGCCGCCTCCACCCCCGGCCTCCGTCGCACCGACTATGATTGCATCACGCTCGCTCTCCATGGATGACGAGCACCACCAATACCCAGCAGCTCCGGCTGGCGGCTACTACGGCGACCTGTCCTTTGCCGTGCCCGGCTGCAACGACCACATTGTCCTCAGCACGCACAACAGCCCAGCCATGATGGCTGCCATGCACCCACACGCCAGCGCGCCGTACCTCAACGACATGTCGCTGCCGCTGAACCCGACTTTTGGCATGCACAACCACCAGGACTTTGCGTCAGTGTCTCCACCGCATCTGGCTAGCGACGGCTCTGTGCTGTCTATCAGCACCTCGTTCACTAGCACTGGCCCGGCGTCTGAGCACCACTCGGCGCCATTCGACATCTACTCGTCTCCCGGTACCGACGATCTTGCCAACTCTGTCGTCAACGCACACCTCGTTGCTGCTAACCTCTCGTCATTTATGGCGGCTGATGCCGGATATCCTCACCACTCCACACACCACGGACTCGCCGACAACATTGACTCGCTATCAGCATCCGAGTACTTTCATTGATCAGCATTTCTTACCACTATGTTTTTAATTATTCTTAATCCCACGCTTTTGCAAACTAACCGGTGTAGTAACAGGGAGCCAGAACGGTGATCTAATGAATTAGCTATGTTTTCATATAATAGCGTTAGCTGCTGCTTTGGCAATCTGCTTTTTGTGGGCAACGTGCTAATTTGTTGTGTTTTGATGTTGACATATCTTAATACATGCATGCACGCATTGACATGCACAAGCTGGCGGCCATATCCGACATCGGCAGTAAATATTGATGTTTCATGTTTGGAGCTATTGGGAGATCGCTTCTCGGTTTAGGTCGTTTCCAACTACAATTACTCTGCATTCACCCATCTTCCACCTGTTGACGTGTCATGGATGTGCCAACGAAAAAAAAGGGGTGCATGTTCATAGCGCATATTCTAAAAGCAGATCCTGTTGCGGCTCGTGTTTCTGGATGCAGAGCTATATTTGAATCCGCATGCGAACCCGACGATACCCTCTCACACGACACGTAGCCGAAAACAAGAGCATCACTACACTAAAAAAAATGTAATAATAAATGAAAACGTACAGAAAGAGACAGCCCCCTTCCCAGCTATTGGCTACCGCAGCAAATGATGGACTTTAGTTTAGCGCTCCACGATGTGCCGTTGCCCAAGGCCAAGTGGCCAGCACCATAGTTGTTGTTCGTATATACAGAATGCATGGGCTGGCCTGGTGGCCTGTAAGACGCGGCGTTGTAATAGTCAGCCGTGGTCGACATGGCTCCCATTTGATGCTGCTGCCTCGAGGTATTGCGATGATGGTTTTGCACAACAGCCATTTCTTCTGCCTTCAGAGGAGCCGGAACATGGTCGTACAGCCGAACGTTGTAAATGTCATTTTCTGTCGACTGCGACGAGTATGCTGGCTGGTGGTACGAGGGCGCAATTGGGCGCACGGACATCTGTTGCGATGCCGCTGAGCTGCGAGTAGATAGCGTGGGCTGCTGGTTAGGTGGCGGAGGAGGTGGTGGCGGTAGCTGAGGGTGGTGATGGCGGTGCGTGGCAATATGCACGGGAGTCTGGCGCGGCGAGACAGGCAGCATAGCATCAATCTGGTAGGCGCCTAGGTTGGGCGGCAGAAAAGCAGCCCGTGGGTCGGTGGGGGTATCAGGAGAGGCCGGGAACGACGAATCCGACGTCTTTTCGGTTCCAAACTCATCGCTCGACGGGCGCTGCTCATAGATGCCAGCCAAAGCCGTGGCACTATCAGACAGCGAGACGACAGCCGACTGGCGCAAGACAGCAGGCTTGGGCGGAATAGCAGGCGGCAAGCCAGCTCTCAATGCCGCCATAGCAGAGTCATTGGGGCCGGCCATTGGCGGGGGCGTGCGAGTGGGCAAATCCTGCCAATCAAAGCCACGGAAAAACGGGTGTGCCTTGAGTTCCTTAAAGCCGCCTCGCTGAGTAGAGCCCAGCCGGCCTTCGGGTTCAATGGCGAGGATGCGCTCCACCATATCGCAGGCTAGCGGTGGCATGGTAGGCGGAAACGCATAGTCAAGCTTGAGTATCTTTTGGAACGTCTGATACTCGTTCGAGCCCTTGAACGGCGGTCTTCCAGCAAGCAATTGGTAGGCGATGCACCCGATAGCCCAGAGGTCAGAGTTGCGGTCTGCGGACTTTTCTGTCAGTAGCTCAGGCGACACGTACTCGGCTGTGCCAACAAAAGAGTTGGCGCGCTGGTCAGACTCGCCCTTGGGAAACATTTTGGCAGTTCCAAAATCTGTAATCAAAATATGCATGTCGCTGCCAAGCAGAATGTTTTCGGGCTTCAGGTCGCGGTGCAGGGTCCGTTCCATGTGCATGTACTCTACGGCCAGGATAATCTCTGCCAAGTAAAAGCGCGCGCACTCCTCTGCCAAGCCACCCAACTAAAAGCACAGTCAAGCATAGCACGTGTACTTTTTGGAGTTAATAAGAATGACACAGACAGGAAGACATGTGTGGAGGGGAAAAAAAACCGGGACTCAGGGTGCATGCAAATTTGCGAAGAGGGAAAGCGAGGCTCCCCCCGCCATTCTGTTTCACACAAGCAGCAATAGCAGCAAAGACAGTAGGGAGAGAGAAAAAAACTCACACAGACACGCAGCAAACAAACCAATAAAACATACCTTGCGAATCCACGAGAGCAGCTCTCCGTTAGCAGCCAAGTCAATGACAAAATACAGGCTCTGCGAGTCCTGAAAGGCGTAATGCAAGCGAACGATGAACGGGTGATGCAGGGCCTGGAGTATGTCGCGCTCAATATTGACGTACTTGATCTTCTTCTCCTTGATGATGTGCCGCTTATCGAGGATTTTAGCCGCATAAACGCGGCCCGACGCGCGCTCCGTAGCCTCAACCACGGTAGAATACGAGCCCTCTCCCAGAGTATTGCCAAACTCAAAATCCTCAACTGCGCGCTTCCGTGCCGACTGCTGTTGTTTACTATGGCTACTACTGCTTGCCGCTGGTTTAGAGGCCGCGGATAAAGCCGACGCCGCATGTTGTTGCGCTGTTGGGGTCTCGTCGTTGTCTGACCTTTGCCGATGCGATGCGCCAGTCAGCGAGGCGTGTGGTGTCTTGGGCGTGGCAGCAGCCGCATTCAGCGCCAATGTGGTCGAGTGTAACGAGTGTGCGGGCGAGTCGCTGGCCGTGGTATGTAGTGCACGCACCGCCTCAGCCGCCAGCACAGCAGTTGGGCTGTTGCTGTTGGGCGGGCGCAAGTTGGCGGGCTTTGGTGGTATGCGCGGGCGCTCGCGCATCTCTAAGCTGTCCGGCGACAGAACCTGCTGCCCTGCAGCAGTGTACTCGCCGCCTGTGGAGTGGTCGCCGGCTTGGGCCGAGGAGTGCGGCTCGGGGGCCAACGAAGGGACTACTCGCGGCGGCATGTGTACGCGGTCCAGGAGATAAAAACGCACTCGATATGTGTCAAGACCCAAGCAATGTGTACGAAAGGGCTCGAGAGAAGGCTAGCACGTAGTGTAAATTCGACAAATAATGAATGGTAAAAAAGGGAGAAAAAAATAGACAGGAGGAAAAAGTGTTCAAATTTATTTTTCGGCTGTGGCCTCGTGAACAGTGAGACTTTGAGTAGCCCTGGCAGCCCAAGCACAAAGAGCCGCGCACAATAAAAAAACTGGAAAGGTCGAAATAGTGCTACTGGAAAAGAAAAGTTTCGGCGATGAAAAAAGAAAAGAGCAAAAGTAGTCAGCCAGGGCCCAGGCATCCAAAGTAAGCAGGACAAACTTTGAGAGAGAAAAAGCTCGTCAGTGAACGCCATTAATCCTCTTCTGGGCGGCGGTCGCCTTTTTCGGGCACAGGAGCAAAAGCCAAAGTCTCATCCCGCCTCTTTTCTATCGTGAAAGTGCGCTATAAATAGCCTCGCCCCTTGGCACGCCCATGCCAGCCTAGGCCACAAGTGCGCCTAGACCAGCAAAGAAAAAAAAAGGAAATCAGTGTTCGGCTAGATGGCTGGTGCAGAGCCTCCGCCCGTTGACCCGGGCGCCACACACCTGGAGCCGCTTTTGGACATCCGTCAGGCGAGGACCCCCGATCCCACATTCTAAAAGCAGGCGCTAGAGGCGCTGCTGCTCGCGCTGCCTGGTCATGTGCCCGAACAGCCGCTGAGGCAGCTCAAATTCGCGCGGGCAGCAGCAGCTGTCGCCCGAATCTTCCGCTTCGGCCGAGCCGGAGGCACTGTCAGCGCTGCTCTCCTGTCCGTCATCGCTGCTATTCCCGGTGTCGCTTTGGTCCTCGCCATCGCTAGCTTCATCCTCATCTTCCTCTTCGTCATCGCTGGCCCGGCTACTCGCCTCGTCCTCGCTCTCTTCTTCGCTGTCAGAGGCTTCGTCCTCTGCCAGTGGTGGGAGTCGAGCTGCTTGTATCAGCAGCTGCTCCAAGATACTGCCGCCGAGATGCGCTACTTTGCGCTCGGACTCTGTTAGCGGCGGCACGGCCTCTCCACCTGCTGCTGTCACATCGACGCTGGCTATCGATGTATTACTAACCGCACTTGACACGCTGGCAACTACCGGTAGCAATGGAGGCGTGGATTCTCTGGCAGCAGCCTGCGACACATCATTCCCACCGCCGTCACCGCCATTATTCTCGTTGCTGTTGGTGGCACCATTCCGGGCCCGGGCATCCTGGTACCCAGACGAGTCCAAAAGAGATCGTAGCTCATTTCGCATGCCAGATTTAAATCGCTTCCTAGAGGTGGTCTCGGACGTTTGCATGGCATCCAGCCGCCGCAGCGTCTCGTTGATCAGCGCCGTACCGTCACCAAGATCCGCCCCCTCGATCTTGTTAGCACTCGCATCTGCCACTACTCGACTGCTGTTGCTTGATTTTGCACTGAGCGGTAGCGGCGATGCACAGCGGCTCTGAGGCTGCGTGACCCCAGCTGCGTCGCTGCCACCAGCCTCGCTACCACCACCAACATGCCCCAACAGCTGGTGCGCGGCCAAATGATGATGGCTGCTATTGAGCTGTCGCCATCGCTCAGAGCCCATGCGCTGGCCCTCCTGCCACTGCGCATACTGGTATAGCTCAATCTCGCGATTGCGTATTCTCCTCTCCATGTACTCTGGCTTTCGATGCAGTTTTCGGTAGTGCTCGTCGCTAGTATCTTCGACCTCGCCGAGCGCTCCTCGCTTTGAAGATACTGTTTTGGCCACGTGTTGATCTGATCTGCCTTCATTAGACTGTTGCTGTCGCCGCTGCCTCCGTCTAAGCACGGCTGCTGCGGGCCCCTCGTCATGCTCCTCGACGTCAAGCGTAGAGCCGGAAGGCACTTTGTCAAGGACTTCAAACAAAGCTAGGTTGTACTTGCTGTAAAGCCGCTCTGACCCGTCCTTCACTTCTACTTCGGGTCTGTATACTACTCCATGGGGAATTCGTTGCCGTGTACAGCCACTGGGAAGCGCCGAGCACGGTCCCGATACGAAAACTAGCCCCTCCAAGTCACCAGCTCCAATTTGGAACCCAGGTTGTGGTTCTGTCAAGCTTTTACCCATTCGCGGCATTCCCAAAGCGCAAGCTGCGTCTAAAGCTATATAAATTATTCAATTAGAGTGCATAGCAGACAAAAAGGACAGCTTTAGCAGTCGCAGGTGGGCTACGGGTGGCTTCAGTGGATCCGATCAGCGTGATCCATGGATTCGATCAGACAGGCGGCTTGAAGCAGTCCAAACCTTGCAGATGGCCTATTTGATCCTTGCTATCCAAAGCTATTACCCGCACAAGCAACCGCTCACAACTTGGTGCAGCGTGTAAAGTAGGAAGACTAGCATTGCTTGCTCTCCTCGAGCGACGATCCACCGAGGCAATGAACCTCTGGCAATGTTTCCTAGAGCCCACACATGCATTTTCTCCAAACAATGATACATTTGATATTAAAACTAGTGCTGAAAACACCTAAAAGCTATCTCAGCGACGGCCTGGGAGGCTACATTGATGTGGTGCTACTGTCCACGCGACTGATGCGTGTTGTTTATTAGAGCCACTATTCATCTTCCATAAGTTATACGGAAAAAGGGCAAACAAATGCTTCCCTTACCCACGCGCTGTTGAGATTTTTGCTAGCACACCTAAATGTGTCTTTCACGTCCTTATCATAATTTCCTAAATTACACGCAACCTGTTGGATAGCAGCGAGTATAGTCGGCCAGATCGCGATTACGAGTCCATGATCATAATCTTGCGATTATGATTACAAGTGACTATGGCGGCGCTGTTTAAATATGGCGCTACGGGGCATTAGTGGTGCGAGGTCTCTTTAGTTATTTTAGCTCGTATATTTAGGATAATTATATATAGGGTTTATTCCAAACCCGCATAGTACTATCCAACAGAAACCCAGCCAAAACGCAAATGAAGGGCTGAGCAGACCCAAGCGAAGTGCATTTGAACATAGATTAGTTACTTTTTCCGTAGTTACATAGGCACATCACTAAGGCCAAAGCACTCGTCGCATTATTGACTATCACCACCATTAGCTCAAATGCTAAATATTTACTTCATCAATAAATTAAATTGGTATTCCTAGCAATCGACACTGCTCTATCACTGCTTCCGGCACTTTGATAGTCTCCCGAATAATTTCAGGCGCTGAAACAAACATCATTGACAGCCCCAGCTCCATGTGCAAGTCGATGTGGCAGTGCAATAGCCAGACTCCTGGGTTGTCGGCGCGGAATCTCAAGATGGCATACGCTCCAGGCGGCACCAGTGTAGTATCACGACGCATTGGCGTATCAGACGACTTTATCACGCTACTAGAATTTCTGACAATTCCGCGCTCGATTATCTGGAAGAACTGTCCATGCAAGTGCATCGGGTGGTGCACAGTATCGTGGTTTACAATGCGCAATTCGGCCACATCCATATGCTGGATGACTTTGGCATTGCACTTTTCGCCAAACGCCGCAGAGTTTATCGCGCCATCAGAGTAGTTAAACGAGAGCGCAGTGAATAGCGAAGGCGTAGTGGGAAGCTCAAAGGACACGTCGTTAATAAACGCGTGAACCATTTCAGTCGGTGTCCGATCAGCGCGAACATTAATGTCATGAGTAACATCAGCTTCCAAGATTGGCACGCGGTCTAGAGGCGTCAAGCTCAGGTCGTCAAAGTCCTCCCAAATAATTGGGCTCGCTTCAGCAAACTCTGCGCCCTCATTGTAGATAATGGACCCCAAATATGATCGCGGGTTGTACTCTGGGAGATCCGGGAAGATATCGGATAAAATATCAAAGTGGTAGCGGTAGTTGCTTGTCGACTCTGGCTGGGCAGTCACCAACACTGATACGCGCTGAGCAACGCCCAAAAGCACGCTATTGACCTTTTGCTTATCAGTAGCCACGCCATCTACCTCAATGACGTGCATGTCGTGCCCCTCGATGCCAAATCTAAACATAAATGACGACCCAATATTAAGCAAGCGTAGGCGGTACGTCTTATTGGGCTCAAAGTGGAGATTGGGGGACTCCTTGCCGTTGCGCCCATTGATCACGCCAATAGGGTATTTTTTATCAGGGTCCTTGTGCTGCTCGCTCGTGGCAGCGCAGCTCTTGGCATGACAAGGCATTGGCGTGTCCCTAGGACTCGCCTCGCTATTCACCATACTGCTTGTATCATAGCATGTCGAGCTGGAGAGCTGGTCTTGCTGAGCCGATTTGGTGGCTTTTAGAGCCTTTGGATCCATTGTCATGTTTGAAGCGGTAGGGAACCAGTCCTCAAAAGTGAGAACCATGTCTTCGTCATAGGCATATGGCTCGCCCTCTGGATCTGTAATTATGAGCGGCCCACGGAGGCCGTTGACATACTGGCTGTTGTGGTGGCCATGGAGCCAATATGTGCCCGTCTGCGTGATGGGAATTTCGTAGGTCATCTCCGATCCAGGCGCGATGCCGCATTCCGTGACCATTCCAGCTCCGTCGTAATAATTTGTGCCGTTATTGAACAGCCCGTGCGAGTGTAGGCCAGTTGCCTCGTCTTCGAGCCTGTTACGAATGCGGAGCGCAAGCAAGTCTCCCAGCTCGGCCTTGATTAGGGGCATTGGGGCCTTGCCGTTAACCACCACTGCCATACGCTCGTGCACGCCATCCATACTGGTCATTATTGTGGTTATCTCCATATTATACTCCACTCGAGCAGCGGCAGCGGCCACAACCAGCCACTGCAACAGAGTAGCGATGTAAAGCATGGCAGTAGAGATAAAAAGATGGACAGAAAAGTACTTAAAAGGCGCACTGAATGACACAGAAGAGACAAGAGAAAAGTTCAGAGAGACGGAGAGCGGAGCTAGCGACAGAAAAATTGGGTGGTTCCAGAGCTCCCAAAGAATATTAACAATCTTCTCTCCACGTTCCCAAAAATCGTATTGAGACCCACGTGGACCAGACTAGACCAAAGAAACAATTGCCAACCATGTGGGGTGAACGAGGCAAAGGGGGCCAGGCATACTAGCTTTTTAACCCCGCAAAAAAAAACATCGCTAAAACCGAGAGAAAATGATTGCAAAAGGAATATATACATGACGAGATTTGATAAATACAATACAAATGACCGGGTTTACATGACCCGCACATCCTGCATTGAGGCCGAGTAGGCAGGGAGGTAAAAGGCCTCAGCTTCTGGAACGACAACAATGCGGCTCTTGAATGGAATCGTGTGCAGTTTCTGCGCGCCCTTATCCAACACATTCAGCTTGATCACAAGTTCGTGCGTAACACTCACAGGTGCCGACCTGCTATCCGTAAGGATACCAGTGCCTTCCCCACAACCCTTAGCGCTCGTATCGCGAGCGCCAGGAAGCTGCAACACAAACTCATGTCTGTGCTCTTCGTTAAAAAGGCCCCGAGCAGCAACCGGCATTTCAAAGCGCATGGGTGCTGACCGATACTCATAATCCGCAGTCATTTTCAAGCCCGATGATTCGCTGACCGCCGAGTGCACGATAGCAGCACTCGTGGCCGCAGAGCGAGCCGATTCGTGGCTAGCGCGCGCGAGTCCATTCGATGAAGTGGATGCAACTGGAACCACAATACGCTTCAGCGTGGCTCCCGTGGCTAGTGACCGATACACAGTGACCTCAGCCATGTCGATCTGTACGCCGACGAGCTCCAAATGTTTGCTGACGCCCTCTTCGTAGCCGCATTTGTCAGGCCACGATAGGCAGGCGCTGACCTGCAAGGCGTCGCCTGGACTAACCGTACGTGTGGACAGCCTAGCCATCGCCCACCAGCCCTCGTCAACCTGCTTCGTAAACACAGCTTCATCGCTAACTGGCTGTGCTGTGTCGGTGAGTCTCGTTGGCAAATTTACTACGTGAACGGACCGGTGTGAACGCAGGTAACCAGACATGCCCAATGCGTTTTTGGTTCTGATGCACGCGTTCAGCGTGTATTCGATGCCACCGACTTTGGATACTACAGTGGACGGCATTTTGGCGGGCAGCATAAGCGCAAACTCGAACCGATGCTTGCCAGCGCCTAGTTCAAAGCCGGGCCTGCCATTGTCATCCTCGTGTGGCGCATCGGAATAGTCGAATAGCGGTGGCGTTATTGTTGCCGCGGAATCGTTGCCCCACACAACTCGGCTGACACCGTCGTCGCTACGGCTGCTGCTACGGCTAAGCGAGGGAGACTCGTCCCAGTCAGACACCATGGCACCAGCGCCACAGGGGTCACGCTGGAATTCTCCAGCAGCACGGGCAGCTACGCCATCGCGCTTGCCTTCGTTTACCAGATGCTGCTTGGTCAGCGAGAGATATTCGGCAATAAACTCTTTGTTCTGGTAGTATTCAAGTTTGTTCTGGCCCGTGCCCTCAATCCAAAAGGCCGAGTAGACGCCACTGAACGAGATCTTGATCGACTTGATCGAGACAGGGCGGTCAGCGCAGATAATCACGTAGCCCAGGAGCATGTTGTTGTTGCTGCCATGGGTTATCGCGACCTGAGGTGTGTGCAGGTGAACGGATGTGGATACTTTGCTGTTAGAGCTAGTCCACTTCATTGTCGTCAAAAAATTGGTGATGCAGATGGTGTGAGAGAAAAAAAGTGGTGCGATTGAAAAGAAAAAGTCAAAGCGAGTGTGTGGAGAAAAGAAAGGAGAAAATGCGTGAATGAAAATGCAAAAATGAAAGTGAAAGTGAAAAAATGCAGATAAAGAAAAGTGGACAACTGAAGAAAAGAAAAGGTAGAGGACAAGGTCTTGGAGTCCAGTATTTAACCTAAATGAAAGGGGACTCGCGCTGACGATGCTCAGGGACAGTTTTCTTTCTGAGAAAGGGGTTTAAAAATAGAATAGAAAGAAGCCGGGGAGAGGGCGATAGCAAATGTGGCACACAAAAATACAAAGCAAAAAAGTGTTTTTTCTGCCACAAAGAGAGATTAGAAAGAGATGAGATGAGGAGATGGGTTAGTAGAGAATTAGAATGCACGAAAGAGAGTTCTGCTACAGCCCTCTTTATACCTGACTACAGGGCCAGTGGCTTTAACATAAAGCTGCCACTCCTGTTATTGTTTTCGAATAGTCGGAAAAACTCAATTGCCCTTCCCAACAACAGCGGAGAAATTGTGCGCCGCACCGGTGTCTGCATAGCGGACACGTCTTCCACAGTGCTTTTTTCTTTAGTATATTCTTGCTGACGCTTTCCTACATCTGACATGTGCGCTCAAATGATCTGCCATCTTTGTCGTCCCCACCAAAAAGACTCCCCCTTTTCGTCGTTCTCAATGGCGACCAGAAAAAAGGTGCTATCCCTAATTCCTAAAAAAGACCCTGGTCCATATCGATATTCGGAAAAAGAGACCGCGTATCTAATTGCCATGTAAATCGTCAACAAGGTTTTATTGGGTTGGGGTCTATGCAATCGCCAATAGACTAGTCTATAGGACATTCATCCTTAAAAAGGGGTCACACATCCCAAAAACATGGGTTTCTATTCGCTAGAGCCTATAGCAGTGGTGCATAGCTTCCGCTCTGCGATGCTGTCGAGCTCCGATGTGTCTGCGGATCGTCAGCTGTTTCAGTTTGGCGATGGCTATCATCGAGCCTAGCCGCTGTGGCCTCTGTAGTGGAGCTAAGGTGTACGCCGCTAGCTTCGGCAGACATGTTGGGCGATTTGACAAAGATGGATGACCGTGGCGTGACTACCTCGAGAATAGGTGTCAGTGCCATCTGGCTCGTCCTAGGACGATCATCAGGCAGTGCTGGCTGTTGGGCTGTAGCGGCTCCTGGGACAGAGGTTGGAGAGGCCGCATGGACGTGTACTTCGGTCAGCTCGGCATAGCAGGCGCTCTCGGGTACAGGACATGTGTTGTCTGGTTGGCCGGGCTGATAGAAGGGCTGGATGGAGTCGGGGTGGACAGCGCCCTCGCCGAGCATAGCCGGTCTGCTACGGTGGTGCAACAGCTTGCTCAAGAATCGATGGGGCGCAGCCAACGCGAGCAGCCGAGTAGCATCCGATGGCGTCTGTGGTCTCTCGTCTACCGGCAAATTATCCCCACTACCAAGCACGGGCGAATTTTGCGCGTTCTGGCCGCTACCGGCTTTAACAGGTAACCACAGGGTAGGCAATTCGCCAACCAAGCCTGGGTGAACATAGTCTCTGATACCACGATCCAAGATGCCTCTGAAATTGAGCATGGGCGTCTGCTCGTAATCGGTAAACTCGTCGGGCTCAAATGTAGACTGCGCCTCGACAGCAAACCTCTGATAATTAGCAATCAAAAGCTGCTGCTGGTCGCTGTTGGGGTCCTCCAGCTCGGGCGAGATCAGCCAGTCGGGGCGTGTGTGTGGCGTGGTTCTGTGAGTTGCGTAGTTGAGACCTGATACTATGCGGGCGGGAAGTGGGGGCCGGGATGGCGGTAAAGAGTTTTTGTGCGAGGGCTGGCGGTTCGCTGCAATGGGCAAGGCATTCGTGGGGCCCATCTGCGATGAGGCAATAGACGGAGTACGGCTGTTTGAGGCCACTGGTGGAGGCTGGCTGGAGCTGCGCAGCGAATGGGTTTGCTGCGGCTGCTGCCGAGGCTCATGGTCAGCGGACATCCAGGGCGCGCGCGGAGGCCGAGGTAGATTCAAGTGATACGCGTCGGTAGCCGACCATGTGAGGGGCGGAGGCTGGTGCTCCGGAGACCAGCGATCAGTGACTACCGGCGAGTGCTGCATCTCCGAATGGTGTCTCGAGTGTGACCGCACAGGTGGATGCGTGTCGGGCGCCGAGTGAAACTGGCCATACTGCGGCTGAGCCCACGGCGACTGTGCCAGTGGGCTAGCTACAGATCCCGATTGCCTATGGTAGTACCTGCCTGGGAAAGTACCGGCGGCGGCAGTGGCAGTAGCCGATCGAATACGCATAATGGGCGCTGACACCTGGGGAATATCCACGGGAGGCTGAGCTAACGGAGAAGGCTCCGAGTTGCTCAGGAATGTGCGAGACATGGATCGTGGCAACACATGTCCCAGTAGCTCTCTAAACGGCGGTAGAGTATCGCCGTTATCTTCCACTACCTCCCCATTGGAATCTACCAGTGGCCGCTCCTCTATGCCCTGCGAGTACATGCGATCGTAGGTCAGATCGAGGATAGGTCCAGCCGGCCTAAAGTCAGCCAGAAAGTAGTCGCGGATCTGGCGCAGTGTCCCCTGAATACGCGACCGCAAGGGTCTAGATCCCTCGGCCTCTATGATGCTAGCTGCTACTTGGCTGCCCACCTCCGAGCCCGCCTGGGTCTCATACTCGCCGCCCGACGAGACTGAGCCAATGGCCCGTCGCCGTTGGCGTAGTCCCGAGGACGTAGAGTCCGGATAATCGCTGGCAATAGCGGCAGCAATATTGGAGGCGTACCTGCGCTGCAGTGGCGGCGAGGCGTGTGCCGTAGTGGCTCCCGTGGGCATGGTTTGGTTGCGACCCAAGTCGGTTAGCAGCGTGCCGAGCGTAGCGCCGCATTTGCCACGGCTTACACGAGCGCGCGCTACCGATGATTGTCGTTTGTGGCCTGCTGGCTTGAGATACATTAACGGATTCCACTCATCGCTCCCCATGTGCTCGCGCTGTGGCCACACAGGGGCTTTCGCCCGAACGCGCTCCTCGCCACCACTCTCCTCCTCATCGGACCACTCGTTGTCATCAGCTGTTTCAGCAGCCGCCGAAGACGACACTGGGGCCAGTCGGCCTCTATTTCTCTCCTGCTGCCTCTTTGGCGAAATAGGCACTTCATTAGCTAACGGCGAGTGTGAGTGCGCTCGCACCCTGCCACCACTGCCTCGCAGCACAGCGTCCTCAGTGCTCCCAACAGCACTATCCAATCGTCCAGTCAGCTCCTCAAGCGGCGTCGGCAAGCCATCCGAGTCTTCGCTGGGTCCGAGGTCCTTGGGCTGCCCAAAGATGTGCATTTTGTTGCTAAACGACGACCACCTCTTGCGAGCCATCTCGTCGCTGACCGCCGAGTTGCGTTTACTCTCCGAGCGCCTCGAATACAGCTCGCTGGGTAGCTTGCTCAGCGACATGATGAGACGCGAGCCCTCGACAGTAGCAGCCTCGGCCAGGCTCTTGTACCGCTTGCGGTGGCGAGCGTGGGGTCTAGAGCTATGGGACGATGGTGAGTGTCGAGTATTAGATCCACTGGCGCTGCGCGACCGAGTAATGCTCGTTGCCGATGGTTTGCGCGAGCCCAAGAGCGAGCCAGCAGTCTTGGATACTACCAACCCTGATCTCTGGGGGCCAGACGCAGCAGACTTGATGCGACCAGCCAGGATGATCTCGCGTGTACGCACACCACGACTAGACTCGCGACGATGGTGACCGGTAGTCGCTCGTTTCCCGATCCTATTACCCGCCGTGAGCACCTTATTCGACAGTGGTGGTGGCCGGACATACGCTGGTCGGGAGTCGGCAGTGCTCGACTGTCGCTGCATGCTCAAGGGTTGCCATGTCGCTGATCCGCCAGAGTCTCTATTAGATGCCAACAAGGACCCTGTACGCCGCGACATCGACGCCCTGCCATGAGCGTCCTGCCTAAAACTGGAATCAGAAGAGCCGAATGCGTATTGCGGCGACTGTGGGCCGCCCCAGCCCAAGCGATTCAGCATGCGGAGCTCTGGCTTAGCCAACGAGTCACAACGCACTGGTCCTGCATACGGGCTAATCATCGACCCAGTGTCATATTCCTTCTCCATACCCACATTGTCGGGTGGCAGCGGGTACGAGCTATTGGGCGGTGGGTTCCTCCACAAATAAACCGGTAGCACAGTGCCCTGCTTCTCCAGTGACCAGCCCACAAAGTAAAAGAACCACATGTACAGAAGGATAAGAGGCACCATACTGAACGAGTACCAGCCACCGCCCTTCACGACGACAAACGTCAGGATCACTACCTGGTAGAGTATTACAGAGAGAATCATACGGCGACACACTTTGGGCCACGCCATGCCAGCGGTCTCGAACGGATGGAAATATACGTAGAGCAGCAAGTACTTCATGACCGGATACCCAATGACATAGTAAATGACGGCGCCAACAACTACCGGCGGCGAGAACGTCGAGTACACCATGGCGATCCCAAACACAAGCAGTGGGTACGGGTACACCGAATACCAGTCAATATAGACAGGCGACACCAATCGCGCGTAATCCCGCGGTGTACTGCACAGCCATTGTCGTCCAATATGCCAGACCACCGGCCTCAGCTGCAGGAGTTTGAATGGCTGATACCCGACTCCAAGGACCAAAATATACCCCGTAAAGAACGTGCCGACTCTGGGAATATTTGACGCCAAGTTCTGCATAACTGTACCGGGGCTGTTAACGACATTGAGGATCTGGTTCCAAAATGTGCCGGAAAACCCAAACACCAAAATGACGTTGAATACCAGGAATGCCCACATTTTCGTCATCACCGAGTAGTCGATATCAGGCTTGGTGCGCTCACCAGTGACAAAGTGCACCTGCTTCAGGATCCACGGCAGCATGTTGAGAAACAAGAGGAGAAATACCGAGGGCACAGTCGTAGATAGGAACGCACGCAAGAGGTTGTGGTCTGAGGAGAGCACCGAGGGGAAAATCTTGCCCAAGGAAGCCGGCGTCAGCAGCGAGGAAAACAGGATGACTGGCACGCTCCAGAATGCCCAGATAAGGAGAATGCATAGCCACTTTAGCGTGAATCCAGCCCACTTGCGTTTGCTCGATATCCAAACATTGGGCCAATAGACGCCACGCGGCTCAGGTGCTAGCTTTGCCTTCATGTATCCCGGGTTCGGGTAGCAGGAAAGCTGGGTGACCATATGGGCAGATGCCGCATCCTCGAACGTAACAAAGGCAGTAGTAGAGCGCCCAAAAGCATCGTCTTCGCTCTTGCTCAGCGTGTCGCGCAACTGCCGAACACTAGCATCGGCAGCCAGAAATTTTGAGCGCCAGTAGTCAATGGCATCGACGCGTTCCCAGGGCCACCACATGCTGGCCGTAGATCGTACCCAGATGTGCGGCCGCTTAACTAGCTCGTTCTCGGTATCAGGCGCATCCATCTTTTCGCCGTCGGCTGTCGCTTCTACTTCAGTCGCTGACACAGAGTCAACTGCCGTGCTTGGTCGGGTGCTGTGCCGAGACTTTCGCCGCCTGCTTGGTTTGGCCCACTTGGCTAGCAATCGGCGCTCCTCGGCTCGCGCTGACTCCCGGGGATCCATCGCCAACATCCTCAGTCGCACCGGATCATACTCTGGGTGTACGCAGGGGTTGCCCAGTAGCTGCATATAGGCGTGCTCCAAGCTGACCAGACACTTGGCTCGTGCTCTAGCGCTGCTCGTAAGCCTCGTATTGAACGGACACACACGGACCTTCTCCACCTTGCCCAGCTGTATGCCGGGTCCCCAGAACCACTCGAGTTCGCGCGGGCTTCTCGCCAAATGCCTCGGCACCCCCGTTAGCATAACCGTACGAGAAACCAGGGCATGTCGCGACTGCATCAGAAAATGCCAGCGCAGGGACGCCCATCTAGAACTGAACTTGGAAATGTGGTAATACGCGAGGCCGGAGAACACATAGGCAAAGAAAATGTGCGGTATAAGGTTCCACTTCTGCTTTGGATGTGATGTATCCAAGGTCAAGTTGAACAAGTAATCCGTCACCGAGTAATTTAGCGTGATGCCCAAACCGCTGCCGTTATCCTTACCGCCACCAGCCGTGTTAAGGTTAGCCTTGGACCAGACAATATTGATAGGCCATATGATCGCTATGGAAAAGAGCGCAATGTCCAGGAGCAGGCGCATGCACATTTTGTAGAACCGCAGAAATATCACCGCGTCCAACCCCAGCGTGTTGAGGATGTGTGTCTCAGGCGTGCGCATGGTGGCCAAAAACCAGCCAAAGAACCGCTTAGACAGGAAGGGCGGCGCTGTTATCGTCAATCGTGTTCGCGGCGAGAATATAAACGGCCAACGTAGACGCAACGCACTGAACAAGAGTATGAATATCGCAAAAAAAGATGCTGCAAATATCGCTTGCATACCCAGGTCCGTGCCGTTGGACGCTAGGTACACGCTGGACCCTGGCACTTTTGTCGGGTCGAATATCTCATTGATATCCGCCTTGGCTCGCGTGAACAAGTAGTCCATATGCGAATTACGGAGCTGCGCGGGGTGCGCGAAATCTGAGAAAAATAATAGGGAAAAGAATAGTAGTGTACAAAATATGTTGTGAAATTCGTAGTGAAGGGGGTACAAGCCCAGCCAAAGAGGATTGACGCTTCAAGCAAGGGGGCGCTCCAAAAAATAAAGCCTCGAGAGGCACTTTTGCTTCTCCAGACCGAAGCTTTGGATTGCATACCCATTGTTGGCGGGGATTATCTTGCCTAGGCTCGTCTACTGACATCATCACGCGAGGATGGTCTACTGCAATTTGTCATTACTAGCTTTATGGTGTGTGGTTAGCTACATAAACATGCGAAGGCCGAGGCATCTTCTGTTCTGTCTGTTGGGCAGATGAGCATGATCTGCACCAGCACAAACATGAGATCATCCCACAGACCCGCGAGAATCTCGGCTCGCTTAGCAGCATCGTGATCCGCGATCTGATCACGGGACATGTGACCCGCGATATCTTTAAAGGCCAAACAGGAGAGGTTTCTTCCCCTTTTCTCTGGCCGATTTCGAATTTGCCATTTTTCTCCTTATACACCTTTTTCTTCCCCTTTCCCTCAATTTCAACATGCTGCGCGTTGTTGGGAAACAGTACGCTCAGCGCGCCTTGGCCGCAACACGCCAAATGAGCAATTCGTCGGCAACCAGCACTGCAGTGACGGAGGTAGTGCATCCAGCACATCAGCGCGAGCCGCTACCCGCCGAAGTAATTTCTGGAGCGCCCCCATCATTGACGAAGCGCACCGTGCGCATTTACCGGCCGTCCAACAACCCCATGCAATCAGGCCGGAATGCCAATCTAAAGTGGCGGCTCGATTTTGACGCTCTCGAAAAGGGTGCCCGCTGGGAGAACCCCCTAATGGGCTGGCAATCAACAGCGGACCCAATGTCGCCCGTGCGCTTGGATTTCACGAGCAAGGAGGATGCTATCCATTTCGCAGAGAAGCAAGGATGGAATCATTACGTCCAGGAGCCTCATTTCCGTGTCATCAAGCCTAAGTCTTATAAGAACAACTTTGTGTATCGGCCAGGCAAGCTACCCATGATCCATACCAAATAGCCTTTTATTATCAGTATCTAGTCAATGCGGGTCTTCCATAATGGATCGTTCAGGTACTGGATCAAATCAATGCCATTGCCCTTATTGATAGATTTGATGTCGTTCGTCGACATCTTGGTCAGTCCAATAGCCAAGGCATGTTCTTTGCCCTCTGCCATCACGGCTACGATAGCGTCTTTCGGGATATTCTCCTCTGGCAAGTGGGCGCCAGGAGAGGTCAGTCCCGGGCACATAATGTTGGCACCCGAGAGGACAAACTTTATCGCGCCTCTATCGACTTTGACTTGAGGCAGGATCTCGGGATACTGGTGCAGCAGGCGTAGAGTCGGGGTAATCGGGTCTTCAAAACGCTGGAAAAACAAAATTTCGCTATCAACGGCGTAAAGCGTTATGTGGTCCTTGCACTTTATCTGTATGAGGTTGGCCTTCCTAGGCAAGATATCGTCCAGGCATGGTTCGAGTCCCGGAAACTGCTTAGCAAGCTTGAGGCGAATATTGCGGACCGTCGACGTCTTGACCGAGTTCTGACCACTCATGGTCCCCTGCAAATTGAACTTTTTAAACATTGCTCAGACAAGTGTAGAAACAGAATGAATTAGTGGCTGAGCTAAAAATAAAATTGAACTCGAAAATCTAAATGTGATGGCAAAGCCGTTGTTCCAGAGCCCCGTATGGGCCCAAGCTGATGGTCCTTGACTTGATGGCCCTAAATGGCTGGTTCGTTAACCTGCTATGAAGACTTTGACCGCCGTCATCTTGCACCATAGTGAGAGCATCACAAAAGTGCTTTAATGCCGTTGGAAAGGGCTGCTGGTAGTTGGAAGAGTGGCGGCAGTGGCTTAGGTGGAAACCGTTCTGTCCTAAAATGCACACCCCCAGCCAATACGTGGAAGAGTATATGGTGGTTACCACATGGACAATCCAATTTCCTGCAGGGCCCTTCAATTGAATCTCGCCTCAAGCGGTTCTAAGCCGATGTCCTTCCTTTCTCTTCTTTGTCGCTACTTTTATTGTTTACTTTGTATCTCTCTTCGTTTTAAGCAATGCTGTCATTGTCATTGTTTCAGACGCTTCCATATCACATCGTCGAGATGGTGGTAGATTACATCCCTGGCCGCAGCTCTGGCTTCCTCTATTACGAGAGCAACAACTCCAAAGAAAGCATAACCTGCTATATGGCTCTGCTGTGGGTTTGCTACAACTTCCATGTCGTTGTTTATTTACGCTATTGCCGCGTCCTCAATTTGCAGCTCTTTGACAAGACAAACACGGTGAAAACCTCACAACTTGTGCAGCCTTTCAATCCCAGAGGCCTCGACTATCCTACACACTCTTTAGTCAGAGAGCTCAATCTAGAGCTAAGTATGCCCTGTATTTGCTCTGGCCAGGCGCTGAATATGCTCTCACGGGCGCCTTACAATGGCTGTGCGCTCCCTTTTGTGCGCTCGATTGCATCTCGCTTCATCCCGCTTCCATGGAGCCGGCGTAATTACTTAGTGGCAAGTCAACAGCTAACAGATACGAATATTTGGGCGTTTGTACGGCGGATTGGGCAAATGGCGCCTAAAGTCGACAGAGTCTGCGTTTTTATCTGTGAATACGGTCCTCACCGCCCTTCAAGCACAATTCAGGAATTTAGCAGTTTGGTCTCGCAGTTATTCCAGCTTGCTAGCCACATCGAATACACAACTCACGTCGAAACGGCGCCTATGGGGCTACAGCTAGATACGGTCAGGAACTTGGTGCACATCGACTACTCATGCTTCAACGACAGCGACGAGGCTATGCAGTTGGCGCGGCAGAGAGCGTCGACACTTCGGTTTCTGTCTATTAAAATGCAACAGATGATGGACATCTCTGGTCTCATCCATAATGGCGGTGACCGATATGCAGATTACCCGTGTTTGCACACTATAAAAATAGCGTGTCTCCGGAGATTGCATTCATCGCAGCGGCCGGTTTTTGACGGCAAATCGCTCTTTCTTCAACTTCAGCGCTTGGTCATCAAGATGGACTACCCTTTCGGCGACGACACGCTGTTTAGGGGAAACGCGGCTACACTGGAATATCTACGGATGAGAATGGATCCCGAGACATTTGACATGCTTAAGGAGCGCAACGTTTTTACGCCCACTAGCCATCCTAAATTGCGCTGTGTCAAAGTTGGGAATATCCAAAGTCTCGTACCGTCCCATTTCGCTACATCGGCCGAATACATACAGTTCATGTTGGATATCGCACCAAAACTACCTATACTAGTAATCTACAGCGTGCTGTCAAATCCGAGTTTTCAGCCTGTTCTCTCTCTGATTGGTGGTTTTGTCAGCATTCAAGTTCTGCGGCTGCCACTTACAAACATCTGTCTCTGGGACGCCCTGTCGCTGATAAAGTCGCTTCCGCTTCTCAAGCACCTTCAAGTTATGGAATTAACCATTGGCCCCATGCCAGCTGGCACCAACGTGGATATGCTCCCCACATACGTGAACAAGACGTGCACATCAACGGGCAAGCGGTTTCAGCGCTGGAGATTTGACTACTGCAGGAAAGCCCCACCCAAGGATATTATTACTTGTGTGCTGCTTCTGGCTCTGGTCTGTTCTAGCTTTGACCACCCCCTGCTAGAGTATCGCTTACACGGATCCTTTATGGCATAAACGAAAATGGCACATGCCTCGTGTGGCTATAAACACTACTCGTCGCGCTTGCGTCGTTTGCTCTATGGTCAATAGCAGATATTTTATCAATATTAGCACTTGAGGCTGAAAATCTATGTAGCCAATGGAATAAGTTATGAAATAGGTGAATGTATGTCGTGATTGACAATAGTGCACCTATGTTAGTTTTCAAAACTCCAAAAATAAAACCTAAGAGACCCTATTACTTGTTGCCATGCAAAGCTGCTCTTTGTAT